>CM057454.1:715195000-715455000 GCA_016271365.2 Neoceratodus forsteri | reverse complement strand
CATTAAAAGGACTTGATCTTTGGATTTGGGGTCCTATCAACACTCTTGTGTTAATTTTTTGAACTTTCCAATTTTGTGTCTGACCACCAAAAGTCTTTGTGGGGTGCAGCTTATTTTGAAAATCTTTATTTTTCTGGTTCATACAATAGCAATAACCCTCAATTTTCTTAATCCAGAATGTATAGGCTATACTAAACCTGTTACATTAAATGTATATGAGATGCCTTACATGAGAGTAATGTAAGATCTTACTTCGAGAAGGCTCTTGCAGTAGGTAATTACATATAGGACTGACACTGGCAGGTGGCAGGACCCCATGGAAAAATTTCTAGCTAGCAGTTCCTGGCGAGGGCCGCCACCACATCAGGTGACCGGCGTCAGGAGACGTCAGTATAAAGGGAAGATCCCGGACGCCCGCCTTCCAGTTCTTTCCCGCCATTAGCTCATCTGGCGCTTAGCGGAAAGTTAATAACCGTCAGCCCTTCCTTCGTCGTTTTTACTGAAAAATATATATTTTCAACTAACGTCAGTACTAGCGTTGGTGTATGTTGTCCCCTACACCCTTTGAGCACAAGAATAAGTGTGATTCGTGCGGCGCCCAACTACCGCAAGGACGGCCACTCCCTGTGCCTGTTCTGCCTAGGCCCCGATCACCCAGTTGAGAAGTGCCAGCATTGCCTCAGCTTTAACACGGCTACTCGAAAAAGGCGGCAGCAATCCCTGGAAGCCCATATTCTAAAGAAGAAAATGAGCTCTATGGAGAAGGAGCTTAAAAACTGAGGCAGGTGTCCACTTCCCCTGAAGGCCATTGGAAGAAGAAGGACAAGGAGAGGCACTGGGACAAAGACTCCTCCACCGCGTCTCCCTCGGGAGTCGTTGGGACGAAGGTAACATCCCCTCTGGGGGATCGCTCCTCGACAGCCACCTCAGAGGTTTCTGAGGCGGTGTTGGCCCGCCCGTCTGGCTCGCGCTCGGGCATTGCGGGCGCCTCTGGGCAGTTGGGGGCCTCCGCCCCTGGTTCGGTAGCAGGCTCGTGGCCTACCACTGTGGGCGACTCCGGTAAGTCGGGAGTCTGCTCCTCTGACGTCTGCCTGGAGAGGGCTGGTAAGACGTCTGACCCTCCTGGGCGATGCGTGGCCTCCTCTCCACCGGACCAGTCCGATCTCTCTTCTCGGCCTGTCTCCAGTGACAGCTCTCGTAAGTCGGTCGTCGGCTCCTCTGGCGCCTGCCGAGAGCTCGCCCCTAAGCCTCACGTCGGCTCGTCCAACCGGCAAAGGAACCGACGATGGCTCCGACAACGACCGTCATTCCCGGTTCCCCGCAACCTTCACTGCCATCTGGGGAACCAGAGTCCCCCCAACCTGAACCCGGGGACTTTTCCTCTCCATCCCCGGGCAAAGCTGGGGATCTTTTGCCTCCGTCGGTCCTTCCTCCATCTGGAGCGCCGGACTTGATGTCGGCTCCCCGGATGCCAGCTCCGATGCTGGCCCCTCCGGCGCCAGGGCCTCCGCCGTCGGCCCTGACGTCGGCCTTACCGACTCCGGGAGATATTCTGCTCCCATCAGGCCCTCTGGGCTCTCCACTACGGACCCGCCAGTGAGGTTCCCGGCGGGCCGTCTGCTCCGGCAGCCCTCCCGGGTATCCTCCGTCTTATTCTACGCCGGTGTACCTGGGAACGCAGTATCTGGCACCACAGTACCTGACGCCGGGCTTCCCGACGCCGCAGTACTCGATGCCCCAATACCCGATGCCGGGCTACCCGCAACCGGGTTTTGGATACACTCCATACGGGTATAACCCATATCCTTATCCCCCACCTCCTCCTCTTCCACTGCCCTCACAGCCACCGGTGGACCTGCAGGAGACTCTGGCCTCCTGGTGGGCTGAGGCCAAGGCTCAGCTCACCAAAGAGGTCGAGAGCCACCTTCTGGCGATGGTGCCATCCCAGGTTCCCGTACGCCCCAGGCGGCACACTCTCTCACCACCTCCAGACTCCTTCCGTCTGGATCCAGAGAGGGGCAGGACACGCTTCCCCGGGGACTCCCCAAGGGGTCCGTTCCTCCCCCAGGTTGGGAAAGGAAGTCTTTCTCTTCTTCATCCTCCTCTTCACTCTCGGACTCTTCCGATGGCTGCTTCGAGTGAGACAACGAGCCTCGCTCTCCATCGAAGCCCCGGCCAAGGACTCCTCCGGAGGATCCTTCTTTTATGGAGTTACTTAGGGAAATCCAGGAGGTTCATCAGTGGCACTCCCTGGAACCAGATCCGGAGCGTCTGAAACTCGCGGAACATCTGGATCTGCCCATGACAGCTCCTATCTTGGTGCCACCCTGGATAGAGCCTCATGCCAACCTTGTTACCACGATATGGAAACAGCCATTGGCCTTAGCTCCACGTCCTAGGAAGTCGAACAGGCTGTATCAGGCTCCAGAGGGTGGTGATTTCCTGGATTCTCACCCTTGTGCCGACTCAGTCGTGATTAGCGCCGCTCACGGCCGGTCGTCACCTCCTGATAAGGAATCTTGCCTCCTGGACGAGTATGGGAGAAAGATTTACGCTTCCTCCACACTGGGGATTAGGGCCTTGAACTATGTCGGCCACATGGGGGACTACCAGAAGGCCATCCTTACTCAGGCGGAAGCCAAGTTGGACTCCTTGCTTGACTCCCAAGTCAAGCAGGAGTTGGCTGATCTCGTCTGCTCTGCTCGTTCGGCCAGTCAACACATGCTATGTGCGACATACGACACAGTGGACACTGCTGGGCAGAGCTCAGCTTTCGCTGTAGGCCTGCGGCGTAGTGCTTGGCTCCGCGTGTCAGGTTTGATCCCGGAGATGCAATCTGCTATCCAGGAAGCACCCTTCCGGGGGTTGGTGCTTTCCGGGGGTGAGGTCAAGGACATCATTACCGATTTGCAAGAGAAGGGGATGGCTCTGAAGTCAGTTGATTCCATGTACCGTCCCCATCAGCAGCAGCAGCAGTGCCATCCCTTTTGCAGACGGAATCGGCCAAAGGTGAAACCCCAGGGAAGGCGGGCCACAAAACACTGGGCCCTCACGGCTGCTAAGCCCCCCCCGCCCAGAAAAGCAGCGGGTGCTTCAGCTGCGGCGCTGCCCCACCACCTGACTCCTTTCCTCTCCCTGCCTCCGGACTCCCCGGAGGAACCGGTAGGAGGGAGGTTTTCCCTCCACCTTCCGGGATGGGAGAGGATAACCACAGATTCTTGGGTGCTCCAGCTCATAGCACAAGGACACTCCATAGAGTTTCTTCAGAAACCACCCCGCCACCCCCCTCTGAAGTCGTCGTATTCACGGGAACATCTTCCTTTGGTCCAGGAGAAAATCTCGGCTCTTCTGCTGAAGCAAGTGATAGAGCCCATCCCCCCTTCATCTTCAGGGGATGGGTTACTATTCCCATTTTTTCCTGGTCCCAAAGAAGATGGGAGATCTCAGACCAAGTTTAGATCTCAGTTCCCTGAATCTTTATGTGGAGTACAAAAGGTTCAGGATGCTCTCTTTGCAGAGCCTTCTGCCCCTCCTCCGGCCGGGTCAATGGCTTTGTGCTCTGGATATGCAGGATGCTTATCTGCACATTCCCATTCGCCCATCTCATCGCAAATACCTTCGTTTTGCGTTCCAGGGGGACCACTACCAGTTCAAGGCGCTCCCGTTTGGTCTATCCTCGGCCCCCTGAGTATTTACCAAATGCCTGGCAGTGGTGGCGGCCCACCTGCGTACCAAGGGAGTACCGGTTTTTCCCTTACCTGGATGACTGGCTCCTGGCGGCCTCGTCCAGGGAGGAACTCCTGCGTTTCCTCTCCCTTACCCAGCAGGTTTTTGCCTGCCTGGGTATTACCATCAACCATTCCAAATCTCATCTGGACCCATCCCAGAGGTTACAGTTTATTGGGGCGATCCTCGATACGACCATGGGCAAGGCCTTCCTGCCTGCGGACAGGGTGGCCTCCCTTCAGACCCAGATAAATCTGTTGTCCGACCGCAGGATGATCTCGTCGAGGTCGGTCCTTCACCTTCTCAGGCTCATGGCCGATGGTCCTTCGCGCTCGACTCCACATGAGGATCTCTCAGTGGACTCTACGCTCTCAGTGGGATCAGCTAGTGGATGACCTAGATCACTCAGTTCTGATCTCCTCCGCCGATGACGCAAGACTTGCAATGGTGGATAGTTTGAGAGAACCTGTTTTAGGGGGGTTCCTTTTTTTCTTCCTCCCCCCTCCCAGGCTCTAACCACAGACGCCTCGGGCGAAGGTTGGAGAGCCCATCTAGGCCCTCATCAGACCCAGGGCTCCTGGGCCAGGCTAGAACATGCTCTCCACATCAGTGTGCTCAAGCTTTCGGGCAGTATTGTATGCTGTCCAAGCCCTTCACCAATACATCCTTCCCAGCCACCTAGCCGTCCAGACGGACAACATGTGCATGGTGTGGTACATCAACAAACAGGGAGGGACTCGGTCCTACCCTCTATGCAGGGAGGCAATGAGGGTTTGGGATTGGGCAACACAACACGACCTTCACCTCACGGCGATTCACGTTCCAGGAGTCGACAGCAACCTGGCAGACAAGCTAAGTCGCTCTTCTGCTCTGACTCACGAGTGGGAACTGGACCAAGGGGTCCTAGACAGTATCTTCCAACTTTGGGGAACACCACAGGTCGACCTGTTCGCATCCCCCCCAAACGCAAAACTTTTCATCTTCTGCTCGCTCGTTCCAGAGCGAGGCGCTTTTTGGAGCGACGCTGTGTCTCTAGACTGGAAGGACAGATTCGTCTATGCCTTTCCCCCCAATTCCTCTTATCTCACGAGTCTTGCAGAAACTAGCTTCAGAAGGAGTGAGAATTATTCTGATCGTTCCTTTCTGGCCCAGGCAAATCTGGTTCTCTCTTCTACAACAATATTCAGAGGATCCTCCTCTTCCTCTTCCTCTATCTCGAGGTTTGTTGACCCAGGATCAGGGGACCCTGGTCCATCCAGGCCTCAAATCCCTTCAGCTGCATGCATGGCTCCTGCAGACCTAGCCCAATCCCGTTTTGGAGCGTCTCCCAAAGTGGCGGAGATTTTAGTGGAGGCTAGAAAACCCTCCACCAGATCCACTTATGCCATAAAGTGGAAAAGATTCACTATTTGGGCCACTTCCAAGAATGTGGAATCTTTCTCCTGTTCAGCGGGGCTTCTGCTGGAGTATCTACGTCATCTGTTTGACCTGGGTCTCAGCCATTCCTCTCTGAAGGTACACATGGCAGCCATTTCGGCCTATCATGTTCCCTTTGCAAACAAGGCCTTTGCTCAACTGGAGGTCTCCAAGACCTTTCTCAGAGGGGTTCTCTATCTGAGGCCCCTCATCCGTACTCCTGCCCCCCCCCTTGGGACTTGAATTTTGTTCTTGAGAAACTTACCCTTCCTCCCTTCAAACCTGCAGCTTCTGCTGATTTGAAGTTTCTTTCATGGAAGACGCTCTTCTTGGTGGCAATTACTTCGGCTCGAAGAATCTCCGAGCTCTAGGCCCTGATGTGTAAAATGCCCTACTTGATTTTTCACAAGGAATGACTTCCTCTACGCACAAATCCTAAGTTTCTACCTAAAGTAGTAGCAGAGTCTACCTTAAATCAGTCCATAGAGCTACCTGCCTTTTTTACGCAGTACTCTAATCAAGGGGAGTATTTACTCCATACTATGGATGTTCACCGGATTCTGCGATACTACACCAACAGGATGAAGGATCTCAGAAAGACTGATCAGTTGTTCGTCTCTTTTGCTCACAAAAGGGAAGGCAATGCTGTTTCCAAGCAATGCCTGTCTAAGTGGTTGGCTCATTGCATCACTTACTGTTATGACAAATACCACAAGACCCCCCGGGTCAAGTCAGAGGCCACTCCACAAGAGGAGTAGCTGCCTCTGCGGCTTGTTTCAAGAATGTGTCTGCGGCAGACATCTGCGCTGCCACCTGCCGCCACCTAGACTTCCGTTCATACCTTTACGAAACACTACAGTTTGGATGTTGCCTCTCACCGTAGAGCAGGCTTCGGGCTAGCTGTTTTGCAAGGCCTGCTATCTTCAGGCTTGCACGGCTAGAACTGCTTCTTGGAGTAGTTTTCCTCCTCCCGGTGCCTTTCTTTGTTCCAGACTGCTTGGGATTCAGTCCTATATGTATTTACCTACTGCAAGAGCCCTCTCGAAGTAAGATAGTACAGTTGTGTAGAACTTACCATAACAGTAGATCTTTGAGAGCTCTTGCAATGAAGCAAACTACCTCCCGCCCTCTCCATCCCTAGGCTTTTCATCTCCTTTTCCATTGAGGGAAATACCTACTCCTCTCTCGTCCAGCCTCTTTCAGCCTGTGGCAGGAAAGAACTGGAAGGCCGGCGTCCGGGACCGCCCCTTTATACCGACGTCTCCTGACGCCGGTCACCTGACGTGGGGGCGGTCCCTCGCCAGGGACTGCTAGCTAGAAATTTTTCCGTGGGGTCCTGCCGCCGGCCGGCGTCAGTCCTATATGTAATTAGCTACTGCAAGAGCCTCTCTCGAAGATCTACTGTTACAGTAAGTTCTTACGTAACTGTACTTTATTGCTTATGATAAATCTGCAGTAAATACATATTAAAAAAAAAAAAAGTTGTGCATAGGATAACTGGTCTAGGTTCCTGAGTGAGCTGTCCACTAGGCAGCCTCTAGTATATTCGAAACACCCTTGTAGAGGGAGTCACTCTAGGGACTAGTGGAGAGAGCAATGGTGGGTCTGGTAAGGGGCTTGAAGGACAAACAAGCAGATATTGTATGTCAAAGTTAGCTGTGAGTGTAGGGTAGAGGATACAAGGGAGTAGACTGGGGAGCAGTAGCCCAGGAGGGGCAGTAGGTTGCCATACGTGATGGCAAGGCGCACTTTGGAAGATCGGAGATTTTTTAGACGGAAAGCGGCGCCTAATTTTTGGTGGATTCTCTGCATGGTAATGTTGACGTGTTCGGTGATAGAGAGGGAAGAGTCAAGGGTGACTCCTAGGTATTTGAAGGACTGAACACTCTCAAGAGGAGGGTCTGCTGGGGTAAGCACTAGGATGGTGGAGTTGTTTGGCGGCCTTGCCAAAAAAAGGTTTTGAGCCAAATAGCATGGACTTGGTCTTTTTTTCATTTACCAGGAGTTTGTGGGAGAGGAACCATTAGTGGGCATAGCCATAGTTTTGTGTGAAGGTGGAGGAGAGGGACTCAACTGATCTATCATTATGATAGCGAACCAGATCATCTGCATAGAGGAGCGCTTTACAACTCAGGCTGTCCCTGGGGAGACCATTAACAAATATTGAGAAAAGCAGGGGTATGAGTATGGATCCCTGGGGGGACACCAGTGTGTACAGGGAGGGCTGCCAAAGATGTTTTGCCAATAGTAACGGACTGCAACCTGATGGATAGGTAGCTGCAGAACCATGCAGCAGTACCAGCAGAGCAGCTGAAAATGAGCAAGGTTGAGTGAAGGAGGTGATGGTCAACAACCAGGTTGAATGCCTTGGATAGGTCCACAAAGACAGCACCTGTGACTCTGCCCTGGTCCATATTCCTTAGAACATGATCAGGAAAAATGGCTAGGGCAGATGAGGTGCTGTGACACTTGCAGAAACCATGCTGTAGTGGACATAGAAGATTGTATTTTTCTAGATGCTCGGATAACTGGTGGTGAATGATTTTTTCAAGCAGTTTACTTAGATGGGCCTATAGTTGTCGGGGTTGTGGGGGTCACCAGCTTTAAAGATAGGTACCACATTTGCATGTTTCTACAAGTCGGAAACTGTAGATGTAGTAAGGGCGAGATTGAAAATGAAAGTGAGGAGTTTAACGATTGCAGGGGAGATGAGTTTTAGGAAAGTGGAGTATAGGCCATCACTGCCAGGACTTCCAGAGGCAGGGAGAGATCCCAGTAGTTTGGTGGTGATCTTATGCCCGATGACCCTGAAGTGGAAGGGTAGGAGCAGTGTGGTGGGAGAGGTGGAGGGGGGTTGGACGGGGGGGGGGTCCTCTGCGCTTTCCCTCTCTTTCCACTGATACAGATGGTTCTACTCAAGTTGCAGTTTAAAGGGGCAGACATGATTCTTGTGGCACCCTTTTGGCCCGACAGATTTGGTTCCCCCCACTCCAACAATTGGCAAGGGAACCACCTCTGCCACTGCCATTGACCTCATGCTTGCTTTTGCAGGACAACGGGGCCTTAGTCCACCAAGACCTGAGATCCTTTCACCTGCATGCATGGCTTCTGCGCACCTAGCCATTTCCCTCTTTGGGGTGTTGTCCAAAGTTGCCGACATTCTGGTGGCTTCTAGGAACCCCTCCACCAGGGCCACCTATGCTATGAAGGGGAAACGCTTCTGTCTCTGGGCCATTGCCCATCACATAGACCCTTTTACTTGTTCGGTGGATTCGGTCCTTGAGTACCTCCTTTCCCTTTCTGACTCTGGCCTTAGCTATTCATCCATAAAGGTGCACCTTTCTGCAGTGTTAGCTTATCATGCACCTATGCAGGGCAAAACCCTGGCAGAGTTGGACCTAGCACACAGATTCCTGCGTAGCATCCTACACATGAAACCCCCCCAGCAGGGATCTCATCCCTCCATGGGATCTTCTTTTTGTTCTGGAGAAACTTACGTTACCTCCCTTTGAACCAGCTGCAGATTGCAAGCTACGCTTTCTGTCTTGGAAAGCATTATTTTTAGTTGCATTTACCTCGGCTCGGAGGATTTCCGAGCTTCAGGCCTTGATGTGTAAGACCGTATTTTTTTTTTCCACAGGGACAAGGTGTCTCTGTGAACAAATCCTAAGTTTCTGCTGAAGGTGGTGTTTGAGTTTACCTTTAATCAAGACATCAACCTTCTTGTTTATTACCCAGAGCACTTGACTCAAGGAGAGGCTCTGTTACATACCTTGGATGTTCACTGGGTTCTCCATTATATCTGACCCAAACTCGAGGATCCAGACAATCAGACCAATTGTTTGTTTCCTTTGCCCCCCTGCATGTTAGGGGCACCTGTTACAAAACAAACCCTTTCTGCCAACCTGGTGACGCTGAGGGTTGAGGTGCAGGACACCTCACCTCACGCCATGCCAGCAACCTGGGTTCAGAATCGAGTCTGGGCCACCGGGGGGGGGGGCAGATTGCACATCTGGAGGACTGCTCTCCTCTCTCGTGGGGAGGGTCCCATGTTGTCCCACTCGTTGATTGTTCTCTAGTGGTGACTGGAGGGCAATATGGGTTGGGAGGCATGCTCCGATATGGTTATGTCGGTTGGGGGGGGGGACAGGAAACACAGAAAGGTAAAGGGAGCCTGGCAGGGCTCCATGACGGTCCGCTGTGCTCAGGGCTGACACTGGCTTCTGGATTGGGTCTCTGGGGAAGGGGCGCCAACTCCCTGGCCCCACCAAGGTGCGCAAGCAGTGGGGGAACCTCCAGAGGCAGTGAGTATGGTGTGGCGGGACCAGAGAGAGTATCTCTCCTCTGGAGGGCCAAAGCCCCTGCCAGGGCCTGAGGAGCATAAAGAAGTGATTTAAAAAAAAAAAGTTTCTAAATGGTTAGTTAATTGTATTGTGTTCTGTTATCGGAAGTACGGCAATCCCTTACCGGCACCAGTAAAGGGCCACTCCACCAGAGGAGTTGCAGCCTCCTTTGCTTCCATAAGGAATGTGTGTGCAGCAGACATATGCTCAGCTGCCATCTGGAGTTCAGGCCACACATTCAGTTAAGCATTACAGTTTGGACATTACTTTTAGTTGCTGGACCGGCTTCAGCCTTGCAGTCTCATGAGGGATTCAGTCTTTCTCTCATTCCTCTGCCGTGAATGTAGGGGACTATGTACTACTTGGAACTCAGTCGTATCTGTATTACCTGCTGCAAACTCTCCATCTCGAAATAAGATAGTACAGTTACGTAAGAACGTACCATAAGTCGATCTTCGAGAGGAGCTCTTGCAGCAGGTGCTGTTTCCCACCCGCCTTCCCCACAAGGGATTCCTTCTGCTTTCGCAGCAAGATCATCTGACCTCCTAGGTTACAGGAGGATCCTCGGTTTCTCCATTCATTTATTTATCCATGCTGGAGTCTCTGTCGGGAGAACTGAGGGATGCTCGGGAACTGCCCCTTTTATACCACGTGTGACGGGGCAGGCTGACAGGTGCGATCCCCCACTGTATACTGCTAGCTAGAAATTTTCCGTGGGGTCCTGCCGCCTGCTGGCTTCAGTCCTACCTGTATTACCTGCTGCAAGCGCTCCTCTCAAAGATCTGCTGTTACAATAAGTTCTTATGTAACAGTACTTTCACAGGCTCTGGAGCCCTGAGGAGTCCCAATGTCATATCAACCTACTGGTGCTGACAGCCTTTGCTTCGCATATTTTGGGTCAGGTCGTTCAGGTCCAGACGGACAACACCATGACCACGCACTACTTCAGCAAACAGGGTGGGACGCATTCGCTTCCTGCATTTGGACCCTCACGCTCAGCCTGGACGCTGATCGCATGGCCACCCATGTGGCCGGCGTCTCCAGCTATGTAGTGGATGCCCTTAGCCATGTGGGTGAGGCATCTCACGTGTGGTTTCTCCATCGGAGGTTCTATACAGCCTGTTCTCTTATTGGGGCACCCCTTTGGTGGACCTCTTTTCCTCCAGGGGGAATGCAAAGTTGAGGTTGTATTGTGCCCACCCCCCTCAGCAGGGAGTGCTGCAGGGGGCTACCTTCTCAAGGCCCTGGACCTCCTCTGTGCCTTCCTTCCCTTTCTGCTGATCCACAAAATGCTGATCAAAGCCAGTAGGGACAAGGCATGGAAGGTCCTGGTGTCTCTGGACTTACTATGCCAGGTCTAGTACCCTGATTTTCCCAGCCTCAGCAGCCCGCTCCTGTGGCATCTTCCTCTACACCTGTACCCGCTCTCTTGCAGTCAGGAGAAGGTAATCCATCCAGGCCTTCAATCCCTGCTCCTGACAGCCTGGTTCCTGAGCAGCTAGAGTTCTAGGCTATAGATCCCTCCGAAGATGTCCTCACCCTGTCGAGGCTTCTCAGAAGGAGTCTGCCCAAAAATGCCATGTCTTCAAATGTAACAGCTTTTCTGTTTGGTGCCAGGGAAGGGGCTCAATCTCTTATCTTGTTCAGTGCTGAGCATTCTTGATTACTTTTGGTCCCTCTCTGGCCTTGGGTCGAGAACCCTTACGGTGCACCTGGCAGCCATCTTGGCATATCACACATGGGTTGGTATGCTGTCAGCACAGGAAAAGGTTGTCTTTTGCTTTTTCAAAGGTCTTGACCACATTACCCCTCCAGTGCGTCAACCACCACCACCACCACCTTGGGACTTGTAGGTGTTGAGAAAGCTTATGGACAAGCTATTTGAACCAGTGCACAGGTGTGGAATGTCTTACCTGTCGTGGAAGATAAGCACATAAACTAAATTGCACAGTTCTAAAATGGTCCTTACAAGCTATGTCTAGATTAGAAACCTCATAAAATTTACTACAGTAAGGGTGGAACAGTAACAAAACTTGAGCCTATATTTGAAATGTGGTTTCTACAGAAAATGATGACTCATTGGTTAAATGCAGGTCTCGTTTAAAGGTGACTGGCAAGTGTTACTAGATTCTTGCTGCCTCTGGCACATACCTTAGCCATCTGGCACCGTTCTGTATTTACTTTGTGGTACACAGTTATATATTGTTTCTGGCTGAACACTGAAATAATGCCGGGTGGCACTGCCCCAGAGACTGATGGTAAATAGAGTGGAATTACTGACCTGGATCCTGCCATTGCTTTGTATGAGACAGCAGTCCCTGGGAGTTGCTACATTTTACATAGTTCATCGAGGGTATTAATATTCAAAATACTACTTACAGTAACGTTTTGAGTCCAGATACGGAAAGAGCTGAGCAGGATCAGAATGATGGCCAGATGCTTTGAATGAGATGCCTCCTCTTCCTTTTTTTTAAAATAAGCAGGGAGCATAACTGAGACTTGAACATTAGAATGCCACCTTGTTGCATGCTTGGGAAACTACTGGGGCAGTCACCATCCATGTTAATTAAACAAGAAGCCCTATTCCTGTGGACTTACCCATCAGTTACTGCTTGCTGGCAGTTAGTTTAGATTCTTTAACTAGAAGGGGATTACCTGGCATTGAATGATGATAAGTATTTTGTTATAAACCGCACAATCCAATATAAACATTTTATTTCTATATATTGCCCATGTTAACCTATCCAGTGAGGCCCTAGCCAGTTCAATGACCTTCACAGACCCGTAGAACTTGCTGACAGATGAGGATTGCTTGGCCCACCTAGTCTCCCCATTTTTCCGTACCTGTAGTATCGGTGCAGATCCTACTTGATCTCTGTCTCATCCACCCCCTCCTTTCCTTTAGATTCCCTTATGCCTATCCCGTGTGTAACCCCCCTGCAAATGGGGGTTCCCAAAAGACTTCCAGGAGCTTGCTTGAATGCTCCAAGCCTGAATGGTGTTTGGCATTTAAGCCATTTATCAGTGAGTGTTTTTAGAACCTCTGGTACTGTCTCTTTAAGAGCTGTCTGCTTGCAGACATAATTAGTTTATGGGGGACTGTGTGTTTCTTTGATTGAGTACCACTCAAGCTGCTGCCAATTCACTTCATTTTGCAGTCACTAGGAGTGCAAAGGAACCTATCTGAAAGATGTAACTGTTTGCCAGAAATTATTTAGAGTAATAATGAAATTACAGTTTGTCTAACCTGCTTTCTTTGCAGTCAGAACTGTGTCTGCTAGTTCCCATTCTGGTTTTGAACTGCTGAACTGGACCAATCAGTGTGGGGTAAGCTAGCTCTAAAATGGTGCCTTGGACGAATCAGAACTTGGACTCATAATCTGAGCCAGCCACAAGAGGATTGTATGAGCAGTGACTCTGGGAGATGTAGTTTAGACTTCAGCACCTTTTTGGACCAACAGCAGCAGTCTATTGTGAGTGACAGCCAATCCAGTCAAGAACTGGGAGGAACTCAAAGGAAGTGCCGGTTTTGTTGGTTGGAGTTTCAGTTGAGCTTTGGCAGTGAAGAAGGAAGGAGCCCTGTGCTTTTCAGTGTGCAGTTTTAGTCAAAAACGTGTAAGGCCCAGAGTTCGGTCTGCAGCTTGTGTAACAGCTTGTAGGACTGAATCTGTCCTGTGAAAAGAATCAAAGGATCTCTGAAGAGTAGAAACCAGGCTCACCCTGTAGAAGACTGGAGGAATTGCTGAAAATTGCACTCTGTCTGTCAGGAACTGAATCTGCTGTGTGTTCTCCGGTATTGTGCAGTAATTGCGATCGGGATACAGATGCAGCCTGCCTGGTATAGTGCTTTCTTTAATATGGATGTGTGAAGAGGTTTGTGTACCTCAAGTGAGCCCTGCTGACATTGAAGGACCCTATCTTATTTGGAGGTCGTGAGTACTAATTCAGGGTGCCTCCTGTTGAATTGCCACATTAAATCCAAATGGAATTACTGTACTGCTGACTGTTTAATTCTCCTTTTCTCAGTGTGAAAGGGCCCTACCAGCTGCCACGGTTTGGACTAGCCACTAGGGCTTGGGTACCCAGGGACAGTAACAGTGAGGGATAGGCCTGTGCACAGAGCCATAAGTGAATTATTAGAGTGATAAGCTAATTAACCTGATTTCCCCTGTCCTTGTTATATCCCCTAAATAAATCAGAGCTGCTTGTTTCAGCAAAGTTATACTGCCTGAGGTATTTGTCTATGTTAAAGTACTGTACTGTGATTGTTGCACTGTATCTCATTTCACAGGAGGTCCCAGTGCCGGAACCAGACCTGGGGTAAGTGTATACTGTGAAGGTAATTCTGATATATTGTGGGCCACTAGTGGGAAGAAAGGGGTTGCAGTGTCCCAGAGGGCTGTGACCAAGTTAGTTCTAACTATTGCAAACCCTGACCTCTGGGTGGAGGCACCACCATTGGATCCAGGCCCTCAACCTGTTAGTGGCAAATCAGGCAGGGTAGTAGCCCTGGGATAGCGCCATCTAGGGGTTACATCTTGGAGGCTCACCGCTGGGATTGTGTGTCCTCTAGTGGCCATATTTACGAACCACTGTTAAGAAAAAAATGGGTACCCGACAGAAGTGGCTGTGCACCGGCTGGTGGAGTGTACTGGGGAGGAGATCGACCCCAAATGCTATGCTTATCCTGGACATCCCCTGGGTATCAATACGGACACTGTGCAGGAGTACTTTCCAAGGTGGAAGGTTTACAAAACCCTGTGGTGGTGGGCGGCATGCTAATCTGCTCACCCACACTTTCCTGGCCCTAGTAGAGTTTAAGGATCCCATAGATAGCTCCAAAGTGCCACAGACCATTACCCCAGAGGGAGCCCTCACTGCTTGGAGAGTGATAACTAAGGACAGTAAAGACCCAGGGGAATCAGCCCCACCACTATCTGAAACTTTTGAGGAGAAATTTGCTGAATGGTTTGGGAGAGGGAAAACTGTGGAGGACTTGAAGAAACTATTCTTGCCACCTGGGGGTGTTCCTCCCCAACACCTCTCCTGCTCCAGTGCCCGTAATGGTGGCTGAACCAATGCAGACTCCTATTTCTGCACCTGCCATTAGTCACGACTCTTACGAAGGTTGAGGATCTTCTCTGGCACCCTCCCACCCCAAGGGAGGATGACTGGGAGACCTGGATAGACTATGTTGCCCTCAAGTGCTAGAATGGCAATGCTCGGAAGGCGGCGAAGAGGGTTAGTGAGCCTCCGAGGTCCTGCCGGCTACCATCCGTGCTAAACGGCCAGTACCCCTGAAGCGACTGCACAGGCCTATCTTGAGGCCTTGGAGAATGTGTATGGGAGCCCAGATTCTGATGAGGACCTATGGTGGAGAGTAAGAATGCACAACAGTACCAAGGGAGTTGTTGTCTGTGTATGTCTCTCGGCTGGAAAAATTGTTGCAAGAATGCCTCAGAAAGGGTAGTTTGCCAGCGATTGAACTGGACGAACCAGACTGGACAGAATCTAAGTCTGCCCCTTCTCAGAACTGCTGTTGCTTCAGTTCGCCCTGGCAAATCGACTGAATCCCACCCTCCTATGATGAGTTAATGAGAGAAATTCGAGGAGTTGAGAAAAGGCGACCTCGGAGGTACCTGCACCAACAGCTGTGCTCGACCCGAGTGACTGAGGGTGACCCATCAAGTGAAGTTCAGGGGCAGAGGTTGACAGTCAATGAGTGCTCTGACAAGGAGAAAAGATATCACAATGGGGCGAACTGTTAAGAGAGATCCGGAATTCAAAACAGTCCCTTTATGAAGGCCACGCCTGCAAGTACGGGCCCTGACCTATATCCGACTGCATCTGTCTATGGGGTGGGGGTACCCACCCATGTATCTCCTGCTGATAACAGCTCCAAACTCAATTCCTTGACCATGGAAGTGGAGAAACTGACGAGATGTCTCCAAATGCTTATCACGCAGACAGAGATGGCACCCAGGTTTCCAGTTAGTAATACCCCCGCCTGCTCCCAGTGTGGCCCGGCCAGCTCAAACTCCAGAAAGTATGTTTTGCTATAATTGTGGGAAAGATGGGCACATGAAAGGGAATGCCAGTCCCAAAAGACACTGACAAAGTTAGTGATAGGCTACAAGGAGAGCTTGGAGAAGAAATCAGTGGTTAAGAGTGCACGACATGATCCCAGTGAGGGCACCAAAAATGCTAATTCACGTCCTTTTGTGGCAAGGTCAGTTGCCCAGGCCCCCACTACCGCCTCTCCAGACTGGTCCAGAATAGTGGGTCCTCCATGGAGACCACTGTAAAGGTGAATGGAGTGTCTACAAGAGCTGTATTAGACAGTGGCTCCCAAGTGACAATTATGTTCCAGGATTGGTATCAAAGCATTTGTCAGGCGTACCCTTTACAACCATTAGAAGGACTGCATGTATGGGGGTTAAGTGAGGAAGGCCTACCCTATTCGGGTATATCGAATTTGGCTGTCTTTCCCCACCTCCGTGGCTGGAGTGGCCGAACAAGTAGAGACCCTAGCCTTAGTGTGTCCCCCACTGGACTGTATGATGGTGTCCCTTTGTTGATTGGAACAAATGCTCATATGTTCGGAAGGCTGGCACAGTTGTGTTATGAAAAACAGGGTCAAAGACTAGTAGAGCTTTAAGAGTTCGGCTTTAATTAAGAAGGCCTATGAGGCACAGAGATGCTGAAAAACAGAACCAGAGGAACCGTCGAATTGTATGGAAGAAGGATCCTGAGTCTCTGATCCTGGCGCCAAATGCCCAGTGTACCTTACAGGGAGAGGTCCGTATCAGAAAGGATGTTAAGAATAAAATATTAATGTTGGATGCACCAGGCGATGGAAAATTGCCAGAGGGACTGCTGGTCAAGCCTAGTATTTTGCCCGCTAGAGCCCATGCTTATGCCAGAAGGGTAATGGTCCAAGTTCATAATGTGTCTGAAAGAGACATTCGAGTAAACAGAGGTTGCATCCTGGCTACTGTGCATTGTGCAGACACTGCAGTGCTACCCAGCAGCAAGAGTTCAAGGAAGAATGACAGAGTAGCATACTGACTTGTTTGATTTGGTGACTCCCGCTGCCAGCTGAATGGAAAGTGAGGATCAGTGAGAAGCTTGCCCAGAGAGACCAGGTGTTTTCTTTAAAGGAATGGGATGTAGGATGATGCAGGAGCTGAGCACAATATCCGGCTGCATGACGAAGACCATTTCGTGAGAGGTCTCGACGCCTGGCACCTGCTGACATAGATGATGTGAGACGGCATCTGCAAGAGATGTTAGCTGCTGGTGTAATACAAGAATCCAGAAGCCCTTATGCTTCCCCATTGTGGTAGTGAGAAAAAGAATGGAACAGTAAGGATGTGTGTGATTATCGCACCTTAAACGGCGGACTATCCCTGATCAGTACACAATGCCCCGCATTCAGGATGCTTTGGACTGCCTAAGCGAGGAGCAAGTGGTTCTCTGTGCTGGATCTCCGCAGTGGGTACTACCAGATCCCGATGGCCCAGAGGACCGTGAGAAGACGGCCTTTATCTGTCCGCTAGCTTCTATGAATTCATGAGGATGCCTCAAGGATTTCAGGTGCCCCAGCCACTTTTCAACGATTGATGGAGCGTGCAGTGGGGACATGAACTTACTAGAGTGCCTGGTATACCTAGATGATGTTATTGTGTTTGGCAGCTCACTGGAGGAACATGAGAGCAGATTATTTAAGGTATTGGACCGACTGGAGGACTTTGGCCTTAAACTGTCCACTGATAAGTGTCAATTCTTTCAAACATCAGTAAAGTATGTGGGACACATAGTATCCACCGAGGAATAGAGACCGACCCAAGTAAAGTTGAGGCCTTGACCACCTGGCCACAGCCAAAAATCTAAAGAACTGCAAAGATTCCTGGGATTCTGTGGTTATTATCGCTTCATCAAGGACTATTCAAGAGTGATCCGCCCCTTTACTTAACCTTACTCAAGGTATCCCCAACCCACAAAAATACCAAAAGTCAGCGTCCCTCAAGACTGAAAGAGTGTATTTTCATCCGAGTGAAGTATTTGGGGCCCGCTGGACTCCTGATTGTGAGACTGCTTTTCATGAGATCATATATCAACTTACCCATGCTCCAGTGCTGGCCTATGCCGATCCAAGAAAACCTTACGTCCTGCACACTGATGCTAGCTTTGCAAGGGTTGGGGGCTGTGTTGTACCAAGAGCACGAGAATGGCCTGAGACCAGTGGCCTTTGCCAGTAGAAGCCTGACCCCATCCGAAAAGAACTATCCTGTACATAAGTTAGAGTTCCTAGCTTTGAAGTGGGCTATTGTTGACCAATTCCATGAGTACTTGTATGGGGCTAAAATACTAGTAAAACTGACAATAATCCTTGACCTATGTGCAGACCTCAGCTAAGTTGGATGCCACTGGCCATAGGTGGCTTTCTGCATTATCTACATATGACTATGCTCTCGAATACCGAGGGTCTGAACCACATAGATGCTGATGCTCTCTCGGAGGCCTGTTCCCCAGAATGATTGGGTCCGATTGGCAGAACCTGACATTCGGGCACTCTGCCGAAGTTTGACAGGGAGGAACAAATGTCCACGGACGCAGTGGACTGCATGGTGGATTGCTTGGGACCCTCTGAGAATTGCATACCTGCTGCTTATTGCCACTTTTCTGCAATAGACATTGGTGCACTGCCTCAGCTGGACAATGACAGTATTCGGCGGGCTCAATCCCGAGATCCCATGATCAAAGCAGCTTTAGAAGCCCTCTATGCAGGAAAAGATGTGTCCAAATTACGCTCCACTGATTTGAGAACTGCACTGTTATACAAAGAAGGTCCTAAGTTGAAACTGATCAATAAACTGTTATACAGAGAAACAGTAGACAGAGGGGACAAGTAGACAAACAACAACTAGTGCTGCCCACTGCCTTCGAGACTCAGTACTGAGGTCCTTGCACAACCACATGGGGCACCTTGGTATAGACAGAACACTTGACTTGGTGAGATCCAGATTCTATTGGCCTAAGATGGGGGCTGATGTGGAGCAACACATTCGAACTTGTAGTCGCTGCTTACAGAGGAAAGCTTTGCCCCAGAGGGCTGCCCCTTGTTAACATCACCACCAGTGCACCCATGGAGCTGGTCTGTATTGATTTTCTGAGTTTGGAGTCTGATCAAAGAAATATCAGTAATGTGCTGGTGGTCACTGACCATTTCACGAGATATGCCCAAGCTTTCCCCACCAAAGACCAGAAGGCATCCACTGTAGCCAAAGTACTTGTAGAAAACTTTTTTGTTCACTATGGGGCTCCACAAAGAATCCATTCTGATCAAGGGAGAGACTTTGAGAGTCGTCTGATCAAAGAGATGCTTTCTCTGTGGGGAGTGCGACAGTCCAGAACCACTCCTTACCACCCCCAGGGGGACCCACAGCCTGAACGTTTCAACCGCACTTTGCTAGATATGCTGGGCACCCTGCACCCAAAGGACAAGCCTAGATGGAGCCAACAATTAGCACCCTGGTACATGCTTATAACTGCACCAAAAGTGATGCCACTGGATTCTCCCCTACCGCCTGATGTTTGGAAGAAGCTCAACTACCAGTAGATGTGTGTTTTGGGGTCTCTCCTGATGGGGTTCAAGCTGACAACTATTTACAGTATGTGCAAAGTTAAAGGCCCAGCTAACTCATGGTACCAACTGGCTCAAACCATGGCTGCCAAAAGAAATCTGGCCAACAAAGAAAGGTATGATAAAAGGTGAAAGCACAGGAACTCCAGGAGGGAGATCGGGTATTGCTAAGAAATCTGGGACTGCATGGCAAGCACAAGATTGCTGACAGATGGCACCATCTCCCTCACATTGTAGTGGGCAAACTAGATGATCTGCCAGTGTACAAAGTAAGGCCTGAGAATAATTCAAAGATGTAAAAACAATGCATAGAAATCATTTACTGCCCATTGGACAAATCTTAATTGAGTCTGAGCCCCCAGAAGATGTCCCTCTGGACCAGTGACTAGAGCTGCTGCTAAGAAAAGACCAAGGAAGTCTGCACCTACAGAAGCAGAGTTAAAGTGTTCCCTGCACAAGTCCCAGTTGAGCATGACTGTCAGTCCATATCAGAAGAAAGTGAGAGTGACTTTGAATACTATCCTTCTTACAAACTGAGTCAATTGTTTGAGGGCAATCCCTAGTCAATACTGGAGATGAAGCTGGGCCTTCTGGACTGTCCAAGCCCCAACTCGTCCCTGGAGCCAATGCTCCCAGAAAGTGAAGTGCAAAGCATCAGATCAGATGAAATGGAATCATTGTGCACGGTTGAACTGTTTGAGCTTTCAGGGAGGAAAATGATAGATTGGGCAGACTGGTGATACACCCGAACAAGAAGAGTATTTTGAGTGCCCTGACAGTCCACTGCCAGTGTCCGAAAGCTCTCCATGCGAGCCAAATGTTGTGGACTCAGAAACTGTAACTCCTGGAGCTGAAAGTGCCCCAAGTTCTAGCCTCTCTACCCCCATGGAGACTCCCCTGACAAGTGAGGACAATGCTGAAAATGAGGCTCAGAGTGCAGAGACTATAACAGTTCCCCCTAGAAAGACTGGTCGAGCTGTAAAGCCTGTGGTGCACCTCAGTTATGATTCACTTGGGAGGCCTGTGGACTTGCCTCTCAATGTTGTCCATAAAGGAGTGTATGTGTCCCCGAGCTCATTGCCCAAACTGAGCATCAGTGCTAACTCCAAGTTACTTGTGTTGCCCTCTAAGTATGGTGCCCTTGCCCCATCCAGCCCCAAGGTAACTGATAGGAAGGGCCCCTCTTCAGGTTTCATGTACAAGAGGTAATAACTTGAGTTATGGTACAATGTGTATGTAATACTGTGTAAAGAGTGACGTACTGCAATGTTTCAGAAATGTGTTCTTGGTAAAATGATATATTCACTGATGATTACATATGCGAGCCTAATGCAAATGTATATGGTTGCAGTTAAACTTATGGGTACTTGCTTGACGCGGACGCCAAGCTTTCCCAGGCCAGGAAGGGTGTAACCCTGCAAATGGGGGTTCCTAAAAGACTCAGAGGAGCTTGCTTGAATGCTCCAAGCCTGAATGGTGTTTGGCATTTAAGCCATTTATCAGTGAGTGTTTTAGAACCTCTGGTACTGTCTCTTTAAGAGCTGTCTGCTTGCAGACATAATTAATTTGTATGGGGACTGTGTGTTTCTTTGATTGAGTACCACTCAAGCTGCTGCCAATTCACTTCATTTTTGCAGTCACTAGGAGTGCAAAGGGAACCTATCTGAAAGATGTAACTGTTTGCCAGAAATTATTTAGAGTAATAATGAAATTACAGTTTGTCTAACCTGCTTTCTTTGCAGTCAGAACTGTGTCTGCTAGTTCCCCATTCTGGTTTTGAACTGCTGAACTGGACCAATCAGTGTGGGGTAAGCTAGCTCTAAAATGGTGCCTTGGACGAATCAGAACTTGGACTCATAATCTGAGCCAGCCACAAGAGGATTGTATGAGCAGTGACTCTGGGAGATGTAGTTTAGACTTCAGCACCTTTTGGACCAACAGCAGCAGTCTATTGTGAGTGACAGCCAATCCAGTCAAGAACTGGGAGGAACTCAAAGGAAGTGCCCGTTTTGTCGGTTGGAGTTTCAGTTGAGCTTTGGCAGTGAAGAAGGAAGGAGCCCTGTGCTTTTCAGTGTGCAGTTTTAGTCAAAAACGTGTGTAAGGCCCAGAGTTCCGGTCTGCAGCTTGTGTAACAGCTTGTTAGGACTGAATCCGTCCTGTGAAAAGAATCAAGGATCTCTGAAGAGTAGAAACCAGGCTCACCCTGTAGAAGACTGGAGGAATTGCTGAAATTGCACTCTGTCTGTCAGGAACTGAATCTGCTGTGTGTTCTCCGGGTATTGTGCAGTAATTGCGATCGGGATACAGATGCAGCCTGCCTGGTATAGTGCTTTCTTTAATATGGATGTGTGAAGAGGTTTGTGTACCTCAAGTGAGCCCTACTGACATTGAAGGACCTATCTTATTTGGAGGTCGTGAGTACTAATTCAGGGTCGCTCCCTGTTGAATTGCCACATTAAATCCAAATGGAATTACTGTACTGCTGACTGTTTAATTCTCCTTTTCTCTGTGTGAAAGGGCCCTACCAGCTGCCACGGTTTGGACTAGCCACTAGGCTTGGGTACCCAGGGACAGTAACTGATAGGATAGGCCTGTGCACAGAGCCATAGGTAGATTATTAGAGTGATAAGCTAATTAACCTGATTTCCCTGTCCTTGTTATATCCCCTAAATAAATCAGAGCTGCTTGTTTCAGCAAAGTTATACTGCCTGAGGTATTTGTCTATGTTAAAGTACTGTACTGTGATTGTTGCACTGTATCTCATTTCACAGGAGGTCCCAGTGCCGGAACCAGACCTGGGGGTAAGTGTATACTGTGAAGGTAATTCTGATATATTGTGTGGGCCACTAGTGGGAAGAAAGGGGGGTTGCAGTGTCCCAGAGGGCTGTGACCAAGTTAGTTTAACTATTGCAAACCCTGACCTCTGGGTGGAGGCACCCGCCATTGGATCCAGGCCCCTCAACCTGTTAGTGGCAAATCAGGCAGGGGTAGTAGCCCCTGGGATAGCGCCATCTAGGGGTTACACGTGAATTCTTGAACCCCACCACTACCTGTGCTGGAAGGCTGTTCTAGAAATCCACCACACTTTCTGTGAAGTACTTTCTCGCATCTCTGAATCTACCCCCTCCAGCTTTTTATCATGCCCCCTTGACTTTGCGTACCTTTTTTTCTGAAAAATACTGCCCTCTGTACCTTATTTATCCCATGAGTTATTTAAAGGTCTCCATCAAATCCTCCCTCCTCTCATCCATTGCTGCAGGCCCTGTACCATTTTAGTTGCCCTCCTCTGGACTGTCTCCACTTTGTCCATGTCCTTATGGAGATGTGATCTCCAGAACTGGACATAGTACTTTATGTAGGGTATCATTAGCAATCTATACAGAGGCAATACCACCTCTCTCTTTCTGCTTGTAACACCCCTTCCCTATGTACCCCAGTATCCCACTGCCCCTCCCAGTTGCTTTGCCACACTGCCTGGCCACCTTTAGATCATCCGATATGATTACCCCCGGTCTCTCTCCTGCTTTGTGGTCATTGGTACCACTCCTCCCATTTTGTACTGTACTGCCGCTGGGTTTCTGTGCCCCAAGTGCATGACTTTGCTCTTTTTGTGTTGATACCCAGCTGCCATACCCTTGACCACTCCTCCAGTTTTCTCAGGTCTCCTGGTTGTCCTTCCCACTCCTCTGGAATATCCACCCTGTTGCAGATTTTGATGTCATCTGCAGAGGCAGACTTCCAGCTCCTCTGCTATGTCACTTGTAAAGATATTAAAGAGAACTGGTCCTAGCTGTGATCCCTGAGGCATTCCGCTGGTTACACTTCCTACCTTGGAGTGAACTCCGTTTACTACCACCTTCTGCTGTCTATCCCCTAACCAATTTCTTATCCAGTTTTACCACCTTTGGACCTGGTCCTAAGCTACCCCAGTGTGATTACTAGCCTACTGTGTGGAACGGTGTTGGAAGCCTTACTGAAATGTAGGTAGGCCACGTCCACTGCACCACCCTGATCTAATTTCTTGATCATCCAAAGAAATCTGACATTTGTTTGACATGACCCCATCCCCACTAAATCCATCCTGTCTTGGGTCTTGCAACCTGTTGGTTTCAAGATATTCCACAAGCCTTTCTTTCAGCAGTGACTCCATTAACATTCCCATCTCCGATGTTAGGGTGACTGGCCTATAATTTCCAGCTTCTTCCCTGCTTACCACTTTTGTGAAGTGAAACTACATCTGCCTTCCTCCAGTCCTCCAGAACAACTCCCTGTTTCCAATGAGCTTTTAACTAGGACTGTCAGATGTGCAGCCAGTACCTCCCTGAGCTCCCTCAATACCCTTGGTTGCATCCCATCTAGTCCCATTGCTTTGTCCACTGTCAGATTAGCAAGTCCCTTCAGGACACTTCCCTCTGAAAACAGACTAGTGTCCAGCTCCCTTCCTCCAATGCCCCTGTTACTTTTTTGTAACCCCTCCCTTACTACTTCTTCCATTCAGGATGCCTTTTTCTGGTCCTTCTCTGCACAGTCCCCCCTTTCCCTTTTTAACCTTGAGATCTCACCCCTGGTTTTCTTCCTTATGCTTGCATACCTGAAAACTGTCTTGTTCCCTTTTGTCACCACCTGGGCTATTCTTAATCTTCAGTTTGCATCTTCGCACTCCTTACTGATCTCCCTTCTCCCCTCTGTTGCCCCAATACACCTCCCTCTGCATCTTCTTATACCTTCTGAATGCTACCCTTTTAGCCTTTACCTTTTCTGCCACCTTTTTTATATGTTAAAACGTCCCCGGAGTCCCTTGTTGCTGTATAGGAGTGGTTTCAGTTTAGTTTATTGTGAAGGAATAAATTCTATTGAACATGCTCAATTACAAGGAGGTCCCTTACACGACATACTTATCATACATAAAGATTGTAGTACAGCACAGTACAACAGTGGTTACGTAGCTGACACAGGGAATTTAACTGAACAACCTAACAAGAGGACACTGGATCAGATCACACCACTAATATACAGATTACAGTACATGAAGGGATGGCTAATCCGACAGAGGAGGTATGAAGAAAAAAACAGAGAGAAGTAAGTGAAACATAGAAATATAGAATCTGTCAGCAGATAAGGACCATACAGCCCACCTGGTCTGCCCATTTCCCTACTTGGTTTGATAATTCCCTACTCTTATCTGGACTTCCTTTTCCCCACTCTTCTGTACAGCAGGGTGCCTTTATGCTTACCCATGAAGTCCTCTCAGTGTAGTTGGTATATGGGGTCGGGGATAGTTTCACAAGCCTTGGGCTGGAGCGAGAACAGTGAAACTGAGCTGATCTATTCTGGCTCAACTTTAAGGCAAGTGAAACCACTCTAGTACAGGAACGAGTGGCAACAGGGGACATATTGATATATTATTGATCGAGAGTGAGCAATAAAATATTTAAAAAAAAAAATATCCCGGAGTTCCAGGGCATCTGCGCATGAGACGTTCTTCACAGAATGAGTGTCTCATGCACAGGGGAAAGAAGCACTCTGGTTGGGAGCGCTCCCTCCATCCTGTAATGAGAACCATAGCAGTCTCTTTTTTTCCTCTTGCTTTTGCTCACTTGCTTGATGTAGAGGTTTGTTGTCTTCTCAATGGCCTTTTTAATTTCACCCATTGTTCCTCCACCCCCCCACACACACACACACACACACACACAGAGCAGGTCATCCCTGAGGCATTCACCCATCTTTTTAAACTCTGCCCTCCTGAAGTCCAGGGTCCTCACCCTTGTGTGGCTCAGCTCCAGCACTGAATTGGAATTCAGTGTAACAGGATGCATACATAAAGAATTAGCATCAAGGCAGACATTAGCTAACTTCTGCAGTCTTAGGTTATGCTGGGCAGAACCGTGCCACTGCTCTAGAGACGTCTGATGAACCGTTTTAAGGAGGCATTGTAGCCTAGCAGTTTAAACAGAGGGCTGCGAGCCAGAAGAGCGAGTTGAAATCCCAGTTAAATATGATCTGTCTGAGCAAATTGGAGGGGACACAATTTGAAGGTAGAGGGGGGACGGCTCAGGGGCAATGTGAGGAAGTATTTTTTCACAGAGAGGGTGGTGGATGCATGGAACAGCCTTCCTGAGGAGGTTGTGGTGTCTAAAACTGTGGGAGAATTCAAGAATGCATGGGACAGACATAAGGCAATTTTTGTGGGGGGTAGGAAGAAATGGGCTGTTGGTTAAATATGATCTGCAGCTTATCCACTAGGTAGGGAAATGGGCAGACTGGGTGGGCCAAGCAGTCCTTATCTGCCATCAAACTCTATGTTTCTTGGTGGCTGTCACGTCAGCCTGAAGGATCAGTGAGCTCCAAGCACTCTCGGTGGAGTCTCCTTACCTGGTCTTCCATGGGGACAAGGTTGTCCGCCACAACCCAAAGTTCCTTCCAGAGGTTGTGTCTGAGTTTCACCTTAACCAGGTAATGCCTCTCCTGGTGTTTTTCACACAGGTTCCATACCTTAGACCTGCAGTGAGCGTTTGCCTATTACAAGGTGCACACGGCTGAAGTTTGGGAAGAGGTTCGACAGCTATTTGTCACCTACGCTGAAGCTGCACCTGGCAGGCAGATTGCCTCCTGCATCAACCTATGCTCTCGGTTTGAGGGTTGGGTGCCTTCCGCAGGGCTAAGGGATCATTCCACACATTATACAGCTACCTCAGTGACTGCTTCCAGGGATATTCTTATGTGGGAATCTGCAGGGCTGCTATCTGGAAGTCAGCACACATCTTCATCTCCCATTACCACTTTGACTTGAGTCACACTGGGATGCTGGTTTTGGGGCCTCAGTTCTCCAGTCTCTGTTTCATAAGTAGGGGGTGCACGCTTTGCCCCCTCCTCCCAGGAGAACTGCCAGGAGTCTTCCAGAAGTGTGGAGTTGAACATCATATCCGTGTCCCTACAAAAACCGGTTACTCAACCTGTAACAGTAGTTCTAGGAGTGTTATATATTGTACATCCACACTGACCCACCTGACCTCCCCTGGCAAGTGGCACCCTGATTCTTGCTTCCAGCGGGTAAGATGTGACGTAATTGGGGTGGTACCGAGGGAGTTACCACCCAGGTGGATAGAAGGAGCCAGCTTGAAGACGTCTGGCATATCTACTAGAGGGAAAGGAACACTGCCAGAAGTGTGGATGTACATCATATACCATGCCTAGAACAACTCTTTACAGGTGAGTAACTTGTTTCAGTGGTAGAAGGGGGTTCTCTTCTTGTTTCTCTCCCCTCGTCATATTCTCAATACAGATGCCTCAGGGATGGGCAGGGGGGCACATGTAGGGCCTCATCAGACACAGAGAACATGGATTAAAGTGGAGAGAACCCTTCACATAAACATCCTAGAAAGGAGTGCTGTTCAGTACAACCTTCAGGCTTTACCATCTCACCTCTTCCAGGGCCCTCTGTTAATTCAAATGGATAACGCAAGTGTGATGCAGTACATCAGCAAGCAAGGAAGGACTATTTCCTACCCCCTCTGCAGGGAGGCAGTGAGAATTTGGTACAGATCTTTGGAACACTGTCTTGCAGTGCATGTTCCAGGGGCCCAAAACATCTTATTTATTTGTACCATTTTAGTAACGGGGTAGGCTCGCTGGGACCAGAGGTCTCTCTTTCATGGGTGACCCGGAATTAGTTACATACAGTAGATACAGGTACATAAGTCATGAAGAAGACAGAACAAATGCAGATAAGTTATCTTGGTTTTGGAAAGGCACTTTTTTATAAATAAAGATTGACTTGACTTGACAGTGATGCACAAATTATGTACAGCTATACAGGAGCATTTAGTTACCACCAGTTTGGCTAGAGAACAGTGAGATGATGTCAGTCTAGAACAGACTAGAGAAAAATCAGTTGCTGACAGCGAGTTACACAGGTAAACATAGTCATAGGTGTGACACTTTAGTAACAGGTAACAGTAAATAGTAAAAGCAGACAATCTATAATAGAACGCAAATGCATGACACTTCGGATAGGGTGGGTTGCATGGCACAGAATTAATGGGTTCAACGGTAACAGCTGCAGTGGAAGTGTTCCAGCATGTAGACTTTGAATCCAGCATTGAACCCACCTAGTGAGGTGGCATTGGTTGGGCTTTCAGAGAGAGCACACCAGTAGTGTGGAGCAGAGTAAGCGAAGGGTCTTTTTCCAGGGTTGATTCGTACCCGTGGTGTGTCAAGAAGATTGACATTTGCTGAACGGAGGGTATGCCTTAATGGCTTCAGGGTCAATAGAACTGCTAGGTTGGGAGGGGTATAGATTTTAAAGAACTTAAAGGGTAAGGCAAAGGAGAGGGTAGGTGAGTCT
The DNA here is from genome assembly GCA_016271365.2 of Neoceratodus forsteri. Taxonomy (NCBI): domain Eukaryota; kingdom Metazoa; phylum Chordata; order Ceratodontiformes; family Ceratodontidae; genus Neoceratodus; species Neoceratodus forsteri. Next base: position 715,427,525 of record CM057454.1, on the reverse strand, counting down.
GGACTCCTCCAGTGAGGGCCAGTGTAGCTCTGAGAGAACCCCACAGTGGTGCTTCCTCAGTTTTGAGCTGGTTCCAAACCGGCTAATTTTGTTATATAAGACATTTAGCTTGCGTGTTTCACTTTCTCTAACGAAGTGTAGCACTGGAGCGCCATAGACCAGTGTGGGCAGTAGGGTACTCCTCGCTATAAGAGGCTTTGTGTCTGGAGCCAGGGAGCTGCCAAGTCGGTACAGAAGGCCAAGCGTCTGGTGTATGGAGTTGGTTATGTGATCCACACGTGATTTGAAGGTTAGCTCTTGGTCAAGGTAAACACCTAGATATTTCACCTTCTCATCTACATCTATCTGGAGACCTGCCTCAGTGGATCTGAAGTAGATTTTGCCTGTTGTCACCTGGTTGCTTGGGGCCAAATAGCACAGCTTTTGTTTTCTTTTCATTTAGCACTAGCATGTTGGTGGTGACAAACCACCTTTCAAGAGCAATTAGGCTGTTAAACAGGCACGTAGCAATTGTGCTGGGTTTGGGATTGCTCCAGTACATCACAGTATCGTTGGCATATAGTAGTAGGTTCCCACTATTACAATTTTGGCCTATGTCGATAATAAATAGGGAAAATAATAGGGGACCTAATATCGATCCCTGGGGGACCCCATCCGTGACTGCATGACAACTAGAATGAACTCCTTTGCATTTTACTTTTTGGGATCTATTGGCCCGATAGTCAGAAAACCAGGACAGTTAATTTTTGTCTAGATCCAAGTGTTGCAGTTTACCAAGGAGCAGGCTGTGATTGACCAAGTCAAATGCCTTGGTTAGGTCAATGAAAATTACCCCTGTCGGTGACCCTTTATCCATTGCCCCCAAGACATCACTTGTGAATTTGATAAATGCGGTATCAGTGCCGTGGCATTTTCTAAAGCCATGGTGGATATCTGCTAGGAGATGATGCTGCTCTAGGTAGTCCTGGAGCGGATTGAATACCAGTCTTTCCTGCACCTTTGCTAGTGGGCATTGAATTGATATGGGAGGTAATTTTCCACATTGCTTCAGGAATCGCCCATGTGGATGGGGACCACCAATGCCACCTTCCATTTGTGCGGGAGGGACCCTTCCTGAAGCGATCTGTTTATTAACATTGTAACAGGGAGGGCAATGACAGTGGCAGCCACTCTTAGCAAGCTAGGCTTAAGCTGGTCAAACCCAGGGGAGAAATCAGGTTTCAGATATTTTAGGAGGGCTGGCACTTCAGTTTTCCTAACAAGCCTAAGATGGAATTGGGGGCAGAGGGCTTCTTATTCAATTTGGCACGGCTTTGGAGGAGAGGGATCAACCATTCAGGGTTTGTATTTGTCAAGATTCATAAAGAAGTGATTAAATGCTGTGGCTTCTGCATAGGGGTCAGTGACTTGATCACTGACCATTATTGATTCCCCCCTGAGCACTGGGGTTGCCTTTCAGGAGGAAGTTTATGTGGCTCCAGAATCTTTTTTAATCACATAGATGTTTATCCTGGAGACCTCTTAGGTAGCAGCTTTTTTTTTTTTTACTTTCTTTTTACCCTCTCCCTCTCTCCTCAAGCTCCGCTTCTTCGGGAGTCCCAGTGGAGTCTGCCCCCCGCTTCAGCCACCTACCTGTGTTGCCTGAGAACTCCCACATAGCCTCTGTTCTACCCCCTGGGTGAGGACGAGGTGGGGCACCACACCGCGAGCTTCTTGTCTACGTCGGGCTCTGGGATCAGCCAGGCAGGTGGGGGCCATGAGGTGTCTGCTCCGGGGCTCCATCTACCTGGAGCCCGGAGAGTGTTTTTGTTGGTGTCCTGTGGGTGTCGCGTGAACCCCTGAAGTCAGGGTGCATAGCGCCGACGTCCGCAACATCCTCCCCTTCTCTTTCTCTCGGCACATGCTGTGCCCCAGACCTCTGCCTGGGGCCAGTCTTGCACCAGGACCTGATTTCCCCCCCAGCCTTCTCCCCCGGCTGGCCATAGAGCTCCCCAGGCTCATTCCCGAACCCGGGTCACTGGCGTCTCAAGCAGAAATCCAACCACTGTGCCGGCGGGCTGGCAGCAGCTTTTTGCCACTTTGATTCCTCTTTTGCAATTGTTTCTGAGAGACCTGTACTTTTCCCAGTCAGATTTATGGTTCGTTGTTTTGTAGAGCCCCCAGGCCCTGTCTCTGTGACCCATTAGTTTCTTGAAATCAACGCCTTGGCAGACAGCCTGAGTCAGTCACAGTCCAGGTTGTATGAGTGGGAGCTGCTGACCTCAGTTGTAGAAGACCTGTTCAACAGACTTGGGTCATCCAGAGTTAAACCTTTTTTGAGTCGACCACACAACACAGAGCTGTTGCTTTTCTGCTCGCTTCAGGGTCTGGAGTTTTTTGGCAAGATACGTTGTCTCTCTCCTAGAAAGGGAGGTTCCTGTATGCATTTTCTCCCTTCCCTCTAATCCAGAGAATACAAATCAAGCTTCAAATGGAGGGGGCAACTCTGATACTCATTGCCCACTTTGGCCTCATCAGATTTGTTTCCGCTTACTGGAACAACTGGCAGTGGAACCTCCAGTACCCCTGTCGATGTGCCAGGGTCTTCTCTCACAGGAGCAGGAGACACTGGTCCATCCAGACCTCAAGTCACGTCATTTTCATGCATGGCTCCTGAAAATATAGCCATTGCCATTTTTTTTTTTAATTTCTTTTTATTCAAAAGATTTTTTACATTACTACACATTGGACAATGCTGTAACAAGTAGATACATAGATTTTATGATAAAAATACAGATAGGAGGATTATATTTGATTGAAGGAATAATAAATACATTTTGTTAGATCTAGTTATCCAGTGGATGTAGCCGTGGGTCCTTGGGCAGGTATGGGAATGATGTAGGGCAGGGATATTCCATGAATAGCTGACCCATATTCGGGGCTGATGGGTTTAAAGTGCCAAATCTAGATTCTGAGAAGTAACATATTGGGACCATTGACTCCATTTTCGAACTTGTATTATGGAGCTTCCCCGAAGCTCTAGGTTAAAAGTCTCAACTGCCATTGCCAGGTTTTCAGTATGCCAGAAGGTAGCTGATGTCTTGGTGGTGGCCAGAAAGTCTTCCACCAGAGCCACTTACTCCATGAAGTGGAAGCTGTTTGCTCTGTGGGCCGCTTCTCACCCACTAGATCTTTTACCTGTCCAGTAACCCAGGTTCTAGAGTATTTGCTGTCCTTATCAGATGCAAGTGTAATACTCCTCTCTTAAGGTGCACTTGGCTGCCATTTTAGCTTTGCACATGCCTATTGATGGTCATAGGGTTTCTCAGCTGGAGGTGCCACATATGTTTTTGAGAGGCATTCTACGCTTAATCTATCCACAATCCTGTCCCAGCTTGGCATCTGAATTTTATGTTAGAGAACTTTACTTTGGCGCCTTTTGAGCCAGTAGTGACTTGAGCTATGCTTTCTGTCATGGAAAGTGTTATCTTTAGTTACCATCACTTCTTTTTTTTTTTTTTTTATTTCTCTCCCCCCCCCAATGCCAGAGCCCCATTCTTTCAGGAGATGCACAGGTACCAGCCCCGCTTTGCTGCCTTACCTGGAATCCTTGGTGGACCCCCATGGAGCTGTGGCTGTACCTCCCAGGCGGGTATGAGGTGGGGCCTGTACACACTGAGAATTCAAATATCGTCGGGTCCCTCCGGTGGTCAGGCAGGCAGGAGCCATTAGGGTCTGTGCTTGGCGCTCCTTCCTCATTGTGCTCCAGCGTATTTTTCTCCTGTTCTGGGGGCATGGTGTGCACCTGATGTCAGGGTGTTGCCGTCGACTGCCGCCACTCCCTAACCCCTTCTTTTGTGCTCTGCACTTGCTGTGCCTCCGGCCTCCACCAGATGCCAGTCAAGCACCGAGTCTGTACCCCCCTCCCTTCCTGGGAGAGAAGAGCTGTCCTTTGGATACTCAATCCTCTCCCTCCCTGCTGACCTCTGACAGCCCGGGCTCGTTCCCAAACCCGGGTTGCTGGTGTGGCGCGAGGTGTGGCAGCCAGCGCCTCAACCCTCAGCAGCACCAGGCCAGCTAGTTGCCATCACTTCTGCTAGAAGGATTTTGGAACTTCAGGCTCTGTTTGTGAGCCTCCTTATTTGATTTTCCACAAAGCAAGGTGTCTTTGCCTACTAATCCTAAATTTTTACCAAAGATGGCATCTGAGTTTACTTTAAATCAAACCATCCACCTGCCAGTTTATTTTCCTGAGCATGCCAGTCCTGGAGAATAATTGCTCCATACTTTAGTTGTACATAGAATGCTTGGGTACTATATACACTGTACGAAGGACTGCAGGAAGTCCTTGCAGCTTTTTGTTTCCTTCTCCCTTGAGAAAGATAACATTCCAGTTTCTAAACAGTGCTTGTCTGAATGGTTGACCAACTGTATTGTGCTATATGAACTACAGTAAAGAATGTTTGGGGCTGTTCATGGCCACTCAGCTAGAGGCATGGCCAATTCTGTTACTTGTTTCAGGAGTGTGCGTGCTGCTGAGATTTGTGCAGCTGCCAACCTGGAGTACTGATCACACCTTCACTAAACATTTCAGTCTGAACATTGCCTCAAGAAAAAGGGCAGGATTTGGCCTAGCTGTGCTGCAAGACCTACTTTCTTAGGCCTTGTAGGCTCCAGCCACCCAGACTGTTTTTCTGTCAGTACTGCTTGGTACTTATTCCATAGTTGTGACCTGATGAAAGAGGTTTGCGCAATGGAGGTATTTTGGTATACCACCACTGCTAATCACTTTTTAGGTTAGATCAAAGAACCATTATGTACTTACTGTAACAGTAGATCTTTGAGAGAATCTCTTCCATCAGGCCATGCCATCCAACCCCACCCTCCATCCCCATACATTCTGAGGAGCCCTTCTCCATAAGGCTTTGACAGTGGTGTTCTGTCTCACTTGGTCTCTGGGTTCCCTGTAGGGAGGTCCTCAGAGTATGATCTCTAGTGGGGAACTGAGGAGGGAAGGGACTGCCCACATTTATATATGTAGAGCCGACATAGGACATCATCGTGGGTGGCTCCTAGTCGACTGCTTGAAAAAATGTTCCATGTGATCCTTGAGCCTGGTGGCTATAATTGCCATAGGTGTGACCTGATGAAAGAAAGAGATTACGTCGAAGATCTACTGTTACGGTAAGCACGGAACTATTCTTTACCCAAAAAGTGATTACCAGTGGTGGCGAATTTATTTAAGAGATTTACCAGATAAGCATTCTGAGCGGGTCCTGCTCATTTCCAGATGCGACCTGGGGTTACATAGGTCAAAGAATAGATACAGTAAAATCACAGTACATCAGTGTTACATAGGTCTAGAGTAGCTAGCAGTAGTCACAGTACACAGTGTGGTTAGACAGCAGGCAGCAGGTAAAAAGACCTTATTATATATGTCAGCTAAATCTGCAGGTGGCAGTTACATACATCAGAGTAGTGGGACCTCAGGTGTGGCTTGAGAGCCCAGTGGGAGTCTGAGAGCCTGATGTCTGCAGGTAGCTCATTCCATAGTTTAGGCAGTTGATGCATAAAGGCCATTTGGCCCTTAGAGGTGCGCATAAAAGGTACATGGAGTTGTTTTGGATCAGAAGCTCTGAGGGGGTAGGCAGGGGGTGGTTGGGTTGATAGAGCACAGCTGAGGTAGAGGGGGAGGGTATTTGACCAGTATTTGTAAATAAGATTAGTACAATGTAGTTTATGCCGAGATTCTAAAGATGGGAAGGAGAGGGCTCTGTACAGGTCACAGTGATGGGTGGAGGGAGGGCAGTCGAGTGCGTAACGACAGAACGAGTGATAGAGGGGGTCCAGTCTGGCCAGGGTAGATGGAGGGGCAGCGCTGTAGACCACGTCACCGTAGTCAAAAATGGGGAGGATCATTTTGAGGACTAGCTCCCTCCTAACAGAGGTGGGAAGGGAGCCTTTGTGCCGGTACAGTGCTCCTAATATAGGGTGGAGTTTTTTCTGTAGAGATTCGATGTGGGCATGGAAATCGAGGTGTTGATCGAGCCAAACCCCTAGGTACCTGAAGGAGGCGCAGGAATCTAGGTTGGAGCCATCCAGGGTGTGGAAGATGGGGGAGGCAGCCGGCCGGGATGGATTGGGATGGGTGCCGAAGGTTATGGAGACGGTTTTCTTGGCATTTAGGATAAGCTGGTTGGACCTGAGCCAAGTTTGTACGGCATCGAAATCCCATTGAAGGGATACAATTGTGTCATCGGTAGAGGGGTCAGAGGTGTACAGTACTGTGTCATCCGCGTACATTTGTAACGTTGAGTTGGAGCAGACTAAAGGCAGATCGTTTAAGAAAATAGAGAAAAGCAGGGGACCCAGGACCGAGCCCTGGGGAACCCCCTTGTTCACTGGAAGCGGGGAGGAGATGTGGGGGCCAATTTTTACAGCCTGCACTCTGCCTGACAGATAGGTTTGGAACCAGTTAGAGGCGGACGGGGAGAGGCCTGCTTGTTGCAATTTTGAGAGAAGATTAGAGTGGGACACAGTATCAAAGGCTTTGGCCAAGTCAATAAAAATAGCAGAGGTGACAAGGCCCTTGTCCATACCCAAAGAGATATCATTAGTGAGCCTTAGCAGAGCTGTGACGGTGGAATGATTTTTGTGAAAACTCGACTGGAATGGAGTGAAGAAAGAGGTGGAGTCGAGGAACTGTGTTAGTTGGGTGAGTACGAGCTGCTCTTGCAGCTTGGCCAGTGCCAGTAAGAGAGAGAGATTGGTCGGTAGTTGCCCGGCTCAGATAGGTCGCCCCCTTTAGGTAGGGGGATGATTACAGCTTCCTTCCAGGCAGCTGGGATTTTTGCCGTGGCAAAAGAGAGGTTTAGTAGATCGAGTAGGGGGGAGGCTATTGCAGAGGCTGATAGGAAGAGGAGTTTGGTGTCCAGACCTTGCGGGCACTTGCCTTTGTTTGGGTCGAGGGAGCGTAGAGCAGAAAAAACTTCTGCTGGGGAGACCGGCCGGAAGGAGAAAGTGGGCATGCTTGAGGACGGCAGGGATATGGCAGAGAAAGTGGGTGTGCTTGAGGACGGCGGGGGTATGGCAGGGTGGTTGTTGGCGGCTGCACAAGGCTGTTGGTTGTGTAGGAGAGATTTGGCACTAGTAGAGAAAAAGGAGTTGAAAGTGGATGCAACTTCACTGGGGGTTGATATGGTGTTGCCCTGAAGATTTAGGGTAGGGGTGGGAGGCTGGGCCAGGGAGAGAACAGGGTTTTGACGGTTTTCCAGAATTTGGAGGGATGAGTAAGATTTTTGTTGAGGGCGCCACAGAAAAAGTAGTTTTTTGCCTGTCTTATGGCTTTAGTGCAGTCGTTTCGGAGGGTGCGGTAATGTTGCAGAGATGTGGGGGATTGTAGTCTCCTGTGATTTTTCCAGGCCTGATCCCTTGCTATACATTTGCTAATTATGTCAGCAGATATTCAGGGGAGGTGCTAATCCCTAACCCTTTTCTTTCTTAGTGGGGCGTGATAGTCCCATATGGTAAGGAGTTGCTTTCTGAACCTATCAAAAGCGTGGTCGATTGAGGACGCTAGATTGATAAAAGACCAGTCAGCAAGCACTATATTGTTTAAGAGTGATTGAAGACAGAGGGATTTGTAAGTTCTCGTAAGGATCAACCTAGGAGGGAGGTGGTTAGTTGGTCTGTGCACTTTCCTAGACATGTAGATCATGTGGTGATCGCTCAAGAGTCTGGAAGGATGCCAGCCATGATTATTCTGTGAGGTGTGGTGAGAGCCTAGTCAGGAGGGAGTGGTTGCTTGTTGCGGGATTTAGACACGTGGGCTGATCTATTAGTTGGGAAAGGTTGAGGGCTTTGACACTGCTGCGTATTTTCGCGTAGGCGGGTGCAAGCCAGTTATGATTTACATCGCCTAGGATGTGGAGTTCGCCTGAGGCAGCCAGGGTTTTTAGGGCAGCTAGATGATTGATGATTGTATCACCAGGAGCAGCCGGGGCGGAATAGATGCCAGCAACATATACCAGGGAGGAGTGTGGCAGCAGGAGTTTAACCAGCTTAGTTTCAATCTGGGAAGGCAGGCTTCTGATATGGACAGGGGTGTAATTAAGACTGGTTGACATATACATGGCTATGCCTCCACCTTTCTTAGGGCCTAGGTGGTCCTGCCTGATTACAGTATACACCGGGGTGGCTATTGAGGCATCCGTATGGTGAGGTTTGAGCCAGGTCTCGGATATAATGCAGATGTTTGGCTTGAGAGTTTGAATGGTGACTTGCAGCTCAGATATTTATTTTTAGTAGGCTGCGGATGTTCAGATGAAGTAGGCTAAGTCCCTTTGGAGGAAGCGCATGGTTGTGATTGGATATTGGGCCAGGGTTAGTTTCAATGTCCCCTGACATGAGAAGCAGCAGGGTGAGGTATCTAGTAGCGTTTCACCATGTAAGTCTTGGTTTGAGGCAGGATCTGGACAGGTGTGTGGCTTGGGGAGGGATGCCAGCACCTAGTTTAATTAGGACTGTTAATCTCATGGAGAAGGACAGGGGAATGATTGAGGGGCTTATGAACCATGAAGGGGTAGTTTTGTGGAATTGGCAGCCCTTGGGAATTGGCAGGGGAGGGGGAGAGGGTGAAGGCGAGAAACAAAAGCAAAGAGCAGGGTTGTATAAAGGCAGGTTTGCAGAGGGTAGTGAGGTGAGGGGCATAACCATGGCAAGCACTGCTATTAGAAAAAAGTACATGTTTGAAGTAGAGGAATACTAGAGCAGAGCGGTAGGATTGTGTTAGCGGCCTCTGCTGGTGAGAGGTGATAACCTGCAAACCTGAAACTAGGCTGATAGGTTTTGGCAGCGTCACCTGACCTTCCAGCAGCCTATAAATGTGAGAGCCGACCAAGGGTGGTGGTGGGGGTGGTGGGGAGCTGGCGCAGCGAGGCTAGAACCACGGCAGAGCAGTACAGCGCGCGCCTCAGGGGCTATGCAGAGGAAGGCGCCAAAATTCAAAAAGTTGAAACAAAGGAGCTGAGTCCAGGCTCCCTGCGATCCTTGTACCTTCTGGCTTCTGGGGGGTGGGGTGGGGGTTCCGCAGATCAGTCCTGGGAGAGCGCAGCAGGCTCTCACGACCACGAGGAGGCTTGGGGGAGAGCAGATCTTCCATTACCCTCGTGACCCGCTGTGGAGGGAGAAAGGCGAGAGGTTAGATATAAGTGTGCAGCAGGAGGGGCAAAGCAGCTTTGCAGGTAAGAACAATGTACAGGAGGGTGTCAGATTGCAAATTCTACCAACGATTGAGGGTTTGCTTGAGCAGTTCTGTAGCAAGAGGCTGGATTCAGCGATTAGTAAACGCTTTCTGTGCTTTCAGCTTGTGAATACCCCCCTGGCTATGTGCAGCAGGTTGTTACAATGCTTGTCCCACTCTCGGCGCTTTCAGCTTGCGAATTACCCCCCTGGCTAAGTGCAGCAGCTTGATTACTATGCTTGTCCCGGTTTTAGAGCCTAAAGTTCTTTGGCTATGTTCTGTGCCTTGTTGCTATGCTTTACATTTTATAACACGGTTACAATTAGCAGCCGGTAAAGTCCCTCAGTTATACAGTCCAGCTTAACTAAATTACATGCAAGTGAGCATTAAAGGGGAGGACTCCACTATAACCACGCAGATGTATTACTTAAAGCAGTTAAAACAGATGCAAGATACTTTCAGGATTTGTAGAAAAAAAGGGACAGAAAAACTATCTATAGTGCTACGCCGACTGCATCGCCTTTAAGAACCACGGTAGAGCAGTACAGCGCACGCCTCAGGGGCTATGCAGAAGAAGGCACCAAAATTCAAAAAGTTGAAGCCAAGGAGCTGAGTCCAGGCTCTCTGCGATCCTCGTACCTTCTGGCTTCGGGGGGTGGGGTGGGGGTTCCGCAGATCAGTCCTGGGAGAGCGCAGCAGGCTCTCGCGATCATGAGGAGGCTTAGGGGGAGAGCAAATCTTCCATTACCCTCGCGACCCGCTTCGGGGGGTGGGGTGGGGGTTCCGCAGATCAGTCCTGGGAGAGTGCAGCAGGCTCTCGCAACCACGAGGAGGCTTAGGGGGAAAGCGAATCTTCCATTACCTCGCGACCACTTCTGGCCGGGGGTGGGGGTGGGGTGGGGGTTCCACAGATCAGTCCTGGGAGGCGCAGCAGGCTCTCGCGACCACGAGGAGGCTTAGGGCTAGAGCAAATCTTATATTACCCTCGCGACCTGCTTCTGGCCTCGGGGGGTGGGGGGGGGTTCCACAGATCAGTCCTGGGAGAGAGCAGCAGGCTCTCGCAACCATGAGGAGGCTTGGGGGAGAGCAAATCTTCCATTACCCTCACGACCCGCTTCGGGGGGTGGGGGTTCCGCAGATCAGTCCTGGGAGAGCGCAGCAGGCTCACGCGACCACGAGGAGGCTTAGGGGGAGAGCAAATCTTCCATTACCCTCGCAAATCAAAATACCTTCATTGAGCATATCTCTTGAATCAGGTCACACCTTTGGAACTACACCGTGTCAGAACTAGGACCCCACGAAAACTTTTGCCAGAAGTCTACTAGGGGTCACTCACGATGATGTAATGTGTGTGCATCTTTAAAAAGATGTGGGTGACCACCTCCTCCTCAGTTCTTTTCCTGCCATTGATTACACTTATTTGACCTGCCAATGGAAAGAACTACGCCAGTTGTTATTTTAGTTTTTCTAAATAATAGTCAACTAACATCTTTTCGGCTTTTTCTATGCTGCCGAAGGGATCTTCAAAATTATTTTGCTTCTGCAACTGTGGAGAGCATATTTTCAAGGATGATGCACACACTGTCTGTGTTTGCTTCTTGAGTCTCATCCGTGACATGCAGGCCTGCAACATTTTTCTGTGGGTTTAACTCTGCTACCAGGTGGCGACGAGAAGGAGCCCTTAATATTTTTCTCTTGCAGAAGGTCCTAGCTGCTGTGGAGAAACAGGTGTGAGAAAAAAATGTGTTGTCTGGCTCTACAGTCAATTCTGCAAAGAGTTGGGAAAAGAAATCCTTGGGGAAAAGCCACAAGCATAAGCATTGTAAAAATAAGCTTTCCTCGAAGAGATCCAGATCACTATCGCAGCCCATGTGGTTGCCATCTTCACTGTCACTGTCTCTTTCCACACCAGTGACTTGGGCTGCCCCATGTACCATTTGCACTGGTCTCTGGCCGGGACACTGTTTGCCCTGTTATGGCTGGTTGTTTGTCCCCATCAGTGGCCATTCCGATGCAGTTGACTGATCAGGTAGTGGCCTTAGCAAAGGTGCTGCAATGTCTCGACTCTCGGCTCCCCAGATCTCCCTTTTGACGAAGTTGAGACTGGGCTTGGGCGTGACTGGGCCTCATAATGTGGGTCTGTTACCTTTTGACGGGCCTTCCATCGCTGACACTTCCCGTTGTGTTGTACCCCCTGGTCAGGGTACCATCGACAAAGCCTCTTCAGCCACCAAGACCTTCCTGCCAATGAGGTAAGGACCTGGTAGGGGGAATACCAAGCCGGCTACAGTTAGTGGGTGGTTGTTGTCACCTGACTCAAGTCCCCCCATCCACCTTTATGGATGACGGCTCTTTCATGGAGGCAATTCATACTATCACACTACTATGTTAGTCCCTTCAACTGTCCCACAGACTTCTCTGTCATCACTGCACCAGCCCGCTACAAAACCATTTTCGGGCAATGCTTTGTTGTCGCCACACGTCCCTCGGGGTAATGATGGGGTTTCTTCTGACCCATCCTAAGAGGGTAGACGACAGTCATTCTGATTTCACATCTTCCGAGGCACCACCGGCGCAGAGCTTCCCTAAACAGTATTGTCAGTCTTGTTTTCCCATCGTCAGGGCAGGTTCCCGTAGCCACCCTGTTGACACCTCAACTATCTGCTTTGCCTAGGAGACTGTCCTCACTGACGTCAATGTCACCACAGCGACCCCACCTGCCTGTCATCTATGGGCACAACCATGACTGGGTTCATGCCTCCTACCTTTTGGAGGGTTGATGGATATAAAGGGCCTCTGTCTTGGGTCAATGCATATTCCATCATGTCCCCCTGTAGTGAGGACTCCATAGTTTGTACTCCAAAGTGTCCACAAGAGGACGACTCCTTCATGTCCATGCTGTAAGATATGCAGGTTAGAATGGAATTCCTGGGGGAGGAGAAAGATTCCGCGAAGCAGGATCTCTTTGAGTTCCTAGAAGTGCCTGAGGCACCCCCTGTGATCATAAGTCCCTTATAGCCTGTGTTTGGGGATGCCACATATGCAGCTTAGTACCGACCTAATGAGGTGCCAGCAGTCCCTAGGAAAGCAGACAAAACATATTCTGCCCCCTTTCAATAAGACATGTTATGTCTATTAGCCCAACACAGACTTGGTGATATTAATGCCTGTTAACCTTTTCTACTGACTGGGAAACTCCCTCACTGACTGGGCTCGGTGTGCAATCTCAAACTGCACACTCCTCCCCTACCTCTTCTACGGGGCCCCCCTACTGCAGTTCCTACAAGAAGGGGAACTCAAAAGACTAACGGTACTTTACCACAGAGTTGCACTGTTTGCCACAAACTCTCCTCCTAGGAGACATCACTGTGAGGTCCTTGCAGACCTCTGCTGGCCGACCCTACGCCATAAACTGGCCTACTCCACCTTCTGTCTGACTTACAAACTCACCACCGCCAGCCCTCCTCCTCACCTCCGTGGGATGCTAAACCCAGAGTACAAAGCAGAGAAATGAGGTCTTCGTCCAGCTGGCCCCTAACCATCCCCCGAATACACACCAAGTCGGGTAAGCGCTCTTTCTCTGCCCTGTACCTCTGGAACACACTCCTGGCTAATGTGGTCGAGAGGCCCTCTCTTCAAGGATTCAAGGCTGGCCTTAAGGTCTACCTGCTGGAACTTAGCCTATGTGGCTGCACTCGCTAGTCCTCCTTTCTCCTACCAGACCTAATATTTCTCTCATGCCCTGTTGTCAAATGGCTGAACTATGACCTCTACTAACTCTGTATTTGTTACAGTTGTTCCACCGGATTTGCCTACCTGTAATTACTGTCTCTCCAGTTGATGCTGTCTCACTTCTACTCCTTGTACTACTGTCTGATGTGTGTAATATTGGTGTATGTAATTTAACCCCGGGTCGCCCCTGAAAAAGGGACCAGTGGTCTCAGTGGGTTTACCCGGTCATCAAAATCTAAATAAATAATTAAACCATTGATCCTGGACACCAATGCCTAAGTTTGGGGATGCCACATATGCTGCTTAGTACCGACCTAATGAGGTGCCAGCAGTCCCTAGGAAAGCAGACAAAACATATCCTGCCTCTTTCAATAAGGCATGTTATGCCTATTAGCCCGACACAGACTTGGTGATATTAATGCCTGTTAACCACTGCTCTTGGACACCAGTGCCTAAGTTCTCGTCCTCCAGGCAAAGAGTCCAGGAGAACAGCTAATATTTTTCAAGTCAAACTACCTCTGGCTGGAAGCTGCAATACTGAACATAGGATTTGCAAGAAAGCGAGTTGTGCTCACAACAGAGGGAGGTGAACCTTACAATTGTCTTTGGTTTGTAGCAGATATTCTGCAGGTGAAGGCTACTTCTAACTGAAAGGTGAAATAAGGAACTTAGAATTATCAGGAAAAGACAGCCTTTGTTACAATTCTTAAGATTTTCAGTGCAGGAAGAGTTTAAAGCACATCTGACTTATTTTGGGGCTGACTGCTTTCAGAGCACAAACCTCCAGGCTGTTTTGGGGCTGGGGAGGTTTTACCTGTGTCTGACTTGGATGTCTGCATTTTTCTCTGTTTGATTAACAGGGTATTTTCTCTGTAAAATTGTTTTGTAGGGTATCTTGCTGACAGGAAGGCACTCATTGCAGCGGTGGGTCAGAGCTCTTACCTGATTGTTTTGTGAGGGCACAGTTTAGGCCCAACCCTTCCCACCCTCACCCACCACCCCTGGAAATAGTTCCTTTATACCTGGGGTTCTGACATCATTTCCTCAAGAGTGCAAGGTGCATATCGCTGTCAAATCCTCTGTAGCACACTGCACTGACAATATAAGCATACACATTGTATAATATATATTTCTATATAACAAATCAATCACACACACACAAAAAAAAAAAATGTGGATAAACATGTGGGGAGTAGTGCAATGTAATGGCTGTGGGGCCGCAGTCTTCTGGGAGTCTTTCTGGAGGCTGAGATGCTGCCCTATTTGCAGGCAACTCTCTGTCCTGAGGGAGGAAGTTGCCCCTCTTCAGGCCACACTGGACAGTAGTAAGGGAACCTTCCCCCAGGCCACACTGGACGGTAGGAAGGGAACCTCCCCCATCCAGGGAGCACCAGAGCCACCACCACTACCTCAGAGGTTGCGAAGAAAGCACAGCCGTTGGACCACAGTGGGCTCAGGGAGGGTGAGGATGGTGGAACAGAAGCACACCCAGTCAGTTGTTCCACTCCACAGTCCATACACCATTCTGGAGGAGCATAGCTCCCCTATGGATGCACCTGCAGAGAAGACTAAGGAGGCTGAGGACAGCTATCACAAGGGAGGCCCACAGGAAGGAGGCAGAGGACACTACAAGGAAAGGAAGCAGCTCCTGGTGGGGGACTCAGTTATTAGGGGGATAGAACTAGGAGCAGGGAAAACTGAAGTAAGGTGCCTGCCTGGTGCCATGGCTTGGAGGGAGAGGAAGTGCATCCTCAGGATCACGAGAACAGCTGTACAGGAGTCTGAGCTAGATGTCATTGTCCACCTAGGGACAAATGACTTGGCTCAACATGAGAATAGAGCAGTGCTGAAGGACTTTGTAGAATTGGGGAGGGGCCTAAGACAAGTAGCACACACAGTATCCTTCTCAGAGGTGCTGCCTGTCAATGGCATGAGTGAGGCGAGGGTACTTTGCACCATGCAGTTTAATGAATGGTTGAAAAAATGGTGTGGAGAACAGGAGTTTGGCTTCATTGAGGACTGGGGTTCCACCTGGAGGGACACCAGCCTATACTGGCAGGATGGTCTGCATCTGTCCAGGAAGGGAACAAGTCTTTTGAGCAGTTGGTTTAAATGCTTCATTGGCAAGCTTTTAAACTAGTCAAGGGGGGAGGCACTGATAAGCTGCAGGAAAATCCCAGCCTCTCTCTACAAAACAGGGTACTAAATGAGAAAAGACTGAGGTAGAAAGGTCAGTGGGATGCTGCAACAGAAGGTAAGTCATCAAAAATGGAGACAATGAGTACCAATGCCCATAGTCTGAGTAACAAGCTTCCTGAATTAGTGGCCTTGATGGAGAGGAACATCTGGATATCATGGCAGTCACAGAAATATGGTACACACAAAACCATGACTGGGACGTAAACATACCAGGATACACTATCTACAGGAGGGACAGGAGGGTAAAGAGGAGGAGGAGTAGCTCTTTACATAAGGGAAGGAATCAAAGCAACAGAACAAAAGGAAAACAGGGAGGAGAAGAAGCACTGTGGGTAAATTTGGAACCGGCAATGGAACCACAATCCGCACAGGGGTTGTATACAGACCCCCTTCTCAGGGGGAGGAAATGGACAAGGAAATGATAGAAAGTATACTTAGAATGGCAGAAAAAGGGGAGATATTGCTGGTGGGTGATCTGAATATGCCAGATGTTTACTGGAGTGCAGTTGCAGCAGCCACTTCGAAGAGTGAGGTTATTCTAGATGCCCAACAGGGGGCATGCCTTAGACAACTAGTATTGGAGCCCACTCGAGATGGAGCAATCTTAAACCTGGTTCTCTCAAATGGAGATGAAGAGAGGATCTCAGATGTAGAAGTGGGTAGCCATCTGGGAACTAGCGACCATCGAACAGTATGGTTCACAATAAACACAGCAATTCAAGTCATACAAAGGCAAAAGTACTGGACTTTAGGAGGGCTGACTTTGCCAAAATGGGTGACTGCCTAAGGAATGCACTAGCAAATGGGCAGGAAGGAGGGGTGGAAGAACAATGGGGGATAATAAAAACTGCCATCACAGAGGTAACAAGCCTTTGTGTGAAGCAAATAAACAAAACGAAATGATGTAAGAAACCACTATGGTTCTCAAAGGAAGTGGCAGTGAAGGTTCTGAGAAAAGAAAGCATTCAGGAAGTATAAGGAATGCAGAAGGAGCAGGACAGAGAACTGTATCAGTTAAAGCAAAAGGAAGCTGGGAAGGCAGTCAGAACAGCAAGGCCCAAACCAAGAAAGAACAGCCAACTCGGTTAAGAAGGGGATAAAACCTTTTATAGGTACATTAGGAGCAAAGGAAGACCAAGGGAGGATAGTGAGGCTTAATAAAGGGGAGGAGGGTGGGCAGAGGGTGACTGTGAAAAGGCAGAGATACTAAACAAATATTTTGCTCAGTATTTACAAAGGAAGAGGAGGTACCTAAAACAAACAGTAGAAACACTCTGGATACAGAAGTTGATACAGCCCATTACAGAAGAAAGGGTTCTGAAAGAACTCTTAAAACTGAAGGTGGACAAAGCAATGAGGCCTGATGAGTTCATCCCAGAATTCTTAAAGAACTAAGGGTAGAACTAGTGACACCACTGACTACCCTCTTTAACAAATCATGGGAGGATGGGGTGGTACCGAGGACTGGAGGAGGGCAGATGTGATTCCCTTCACAAAAGTGGGAGAAAGGCAGAAGCAGGAAACTACAGACCTGTTAGTTTAACCTCAGTGGTAGGGAAAATGATGGAATCACTTCTAAAGGAAAGAATTGTCGAGTATCTAGAGGCCAGAGGGCACAGGACCCAAGGCAGCATGGATTCACAGCAGGAAGGTCATGCCAGACAAATCTGATAGATTTCTTTGACTGGGTGACCAAAGTAGTAGATCAGGAGGGCTGTGGACATGGCCTACCTAGAATTTAGCAAGGCATTTGAACAGTCCCACACAAAGATTAATATACAAGTTAGCCAGCCTGGAGTGGGTCCCAAGATGATAGCCTGGGTAAAGAATTGGCTGGAGAATAGGACACAGAGGTAATAGTAAATGGAGTCCACTCTGAAGAAAGGGGTTACTAGTGGGTACCGCAGAGTTCAGTATTAGGACGGTCCTCTTCAATGTCTTTATAAGCGACATTGCAGAGGGACTGGAAGAAAAGTATGTCTCTTTGCAGATGACACAAAGATCTGCAACAGAGTTGATGCTCACGGTGGGGTGGAAAGGATGAGAAGGGACTTGGCAAGGTTAGAGGAATGGTCAAATGTATGGCAGCTTAGATTCAATGCTAAGAAGTTCAAGGTAATGCACCTGGAAAACAAAAACCAAGGGGAAGAGTACACAATGGGGGGTGAGATACTAACAACAACAAAAATGGAAAGAGACCTGTGGGTAGTCATATCAGATGACCTAAAGGTGGGCAAACATAGTGAGAGGGCAGCAAGGAGGGCTGGGGGGATACTGGGATGCATAGGGAGAGGCATCACCAGTAGAAAACAGGAAGTTATTATCCCTCTGTACAGACAGTTGGTGAGACCCCATCTGGAGTACTGCGTGCAGTTCTGGAGACCCAGTCTCCGCAAAGACATAGACAGGATGGAAGCTGTCCAGAGGAGGGCAACTAAAATGGTGCAGGGTCTGCACCGGAAGACATATGAAGAGAGACTTAAGGAGCTTAATATGTATACCCTTAAGGAAAAGGAGGGAAAGGGGGACATGATAGAAACTTTCAAGTACCTCAAGGGAATCAAAGTCCAAGAGGGTAGCATCTTTCAAAAAAGAGGTGTGCAAGAACAAGGGGCACAATTTGAAGATAGAGGGGCAGCTCAGAGGTAATTTAAGGAAGCATTTTTTCACAGAGAGGGTTGTAGATGCATGGAGCGGCCTTCCGGAGGAAGGTTGTGGAGTCAAAAACAGTGGTGGAATTCAAGCATGCATGGGACAGTCATAAGGCAATTCTAGGGGTTGGGGGCAGGAAGAAGTAGGCTGCTGGTTAACTAGGATTTGCAGCTTATCCATTAGGTAGGGAAATGGGCAGACTGGGTGGGCCAAGCGGTCCTTATCTGCCGTCAAATTCTATGTTTCTATGTTTCTATGTAAGGGTTGTTATTTAGTTCTCTAATTTTGTTCCAGATGGGTCAGGCCACAAAGCCCCTCACTCAATGTGGGTGGAAGCCGGATGGCTCCACATACAAAGTCCAGCATGGGGAGGGGTGCTTCCCAAAGAGCCACGCAAAACATCTTTTTTAATTTTTTTTTTTATTTAGTTGTTTAACCAGGTATAGCACACTAAGCTGGAAGCTTTTTTACAGGAGCGACCTGGGAGCACAAGGAGGTTAAGTGACTTGCTCAGGATCACACAGTATGCAAGTGGAAGTGGGATATCTACCATCAAATTCTATGTTTCTATGAGACTGGATGCCCTGGCCAAGCGTACCTGTGCCTCTGCCTTCTTGGGCTTAAGAACTGCCAGTTTAATCAGGCACACATGGTGCACTACCAAAATATACTATGGCACAAAGTGCACACAGCTGCTTTGGGGTTGCCAGATGGTACAGCTATGCAAGCAAAAGATGGCCACTAAAGTAGGCAAACACTTCAGTTGATCGGTCTGTGATGACATGGATGTATTGTGAAGATGATGTGTTCATAGTGATAACAGCACAGACGTAGTGAGGACTGTGATTACCTGGTGTTGTTTTCCACTGTATACACATCATGAGTAGAGGTTTTGTTTGTATTGGGGATCTGTGTTTTTATCGGATTAGTTATATGTTAACCCCTATTGTATAAGCACTATGACATCATAAACAAAGGCACAGTGAGGTTAACAGGGAGGAGGCAGATGTTTTCTATAGCAGCCTTTCTAGATGGACTGCTAGGATGTGCCATAAACCTTGGAAAGGAACATTGAAAATGAAAAAAAAAATGTAGTAAATTGTTATACCTGGAACGTTTTTATTTATGAAAGCACATGTTGAAGTGCAAAGTTGCCCTTTAGCTTTTCTCATCTCCATCTCTGTGATCTTTTTGTCTCTCGTCTTCCCTCTGATGTCTGTTTTCATGTCCCAGCATCAACATTGCACTGTAATACCATTATCACAGCTCTGGATAAGTACTTCATACCCTTAAAACACAGTTATTAGGCTTTTCTTGTGCAGGCGTAATATTTTGCAGGATGGTGAAAGGGTTCCAAAGTGGGGCAGAGACACTCATCCTGAGATAGTGGTTCAAACAACATGAAGTCCTGCTGTATTCTGACAAATGCAGTATGACCGACTGGTTCAGCTGCCCCGGAGAACAAAGAGTTAAACTCTATGCAAATGCATAGAACGTTGAGTTCGAGCTCGGTTTTCAAACCATCATCCTCGGCACATTCTATTAACTGATCAGATTCTTTACTCTGCTCACCAGTGAAGATGCCTCGGAGAGTGCTTCTCTTCTGCTTCAGTTGAAGTGTAAATTTGTTGGTTTTCAACCATCCTTGTGTTATTTTTAGTGTTTATTTCAAATCTCTGTCCTCAGTATAGCATAGTTTTCTTGGTTGGGTAAGTTTTTCGGTTTCCGATCGGTTCCGCGGACCGTGAGGAGACCGAATCTTCATTTCTTCAATAGAGTCAGGTAATTTACTGTGTTTTCTCAAGTTTTGGGCACTGATTCGAAGTTCTGACTGAAACAGTGTTTTTCTCGTTTTTTATTTCCAGCGCTGAACCGTTGGTTGTCAGGACTTCGTCTCTCTTCTTACCTGGCCTAACTAAGCCACCAGGGGTAAATATTTACAAAATTTAAATCTTTTAACCGGGCCTGACCAAGCCAATTGGGGATAAATTTACAGATTGGGCATTGCTTAACCCAGGAGTGTATTGTGCTCTATCAGCTCACCACCTATCTCGACTCTAGCTGTTTCTTCACCCCCAGTGTGGCTTCTGCAAGTCCCACTCTACCATCACCTGCCTCATATGGCTTACTGACTCTAAACTCACCAATATTGACCAGGGGCACGTTACTTCTCCAATACCCTTTTTAAAGCTTTCTGTTGCTTTGTTCTATTCTGCCCCCCACTCATTACTGACACCTGTATAAAGCCCTCTCCCTCCCATCCCTAGAATCGAGATGCCTGTCCCATACGGCTAGATTCCTGGCCAAATTTTGGTCTTATACTCTTCCCTCCAACATAGAAACATAGAATTTGACAGCAGATAAGGACCGCTTGGCCCACCCAGTCTGCCCATTTCCCTACCTTATGGATAAGCTGCAGATTCTAGTTAATCAACAGCTTACTTCCTCCTACCCCCCACTAGAATTGCCTTATGCCTGTCCCACGCATTCTTGAATTCTCCCACTATTCCTTACTCCACAGCCTCCTCAGGAAGGCTGTTCCATGCATCCACAACCCTCTTTGTGAAAAAACACTTTCTAACATTAACACTGAGCCGGCCCCCTCTATCTTCAAATTGTGCCCCCTTGTTCTTGCACATCTCTTCTTCTGAAAGATACTACCCTGTTGTACTTTAATTCGCTTGAGATACTTAAAAGTTTCTATCATGTCCCCCCTGTCCCCCCTGTCCCTCCTTTCCTCAAGGGTATACATATTAAGCTGCATTAGTCTCTCCTCGTATGTCTTCTGGTGCAGACCTTGCACCATTTAGGTTACCCTCCTCTGAACAACCTCCACTCTGTCTATGTCTTTGCGGAGATGGGGTCTCCAGAATTGCACACAGTACTCCAGATGGGGTCTCACTAACTGTCTGTAGAGAGGGATGATAACTTCCTGTTTTCTACTGTTGATGCCTCTCCCTATGCATCCCAGTATCCCCCCAGCCCTCCTTACTGCCTTCTCACATTGTTTGCCCACTTTTAGGTTATCTAATATAATTACTTCTAGGTCTCTTTTGATTTTTGTTGTTGTTATTAACTAACCCCCCCATTGTGTACTCTTCCCCTGGGTTTTTGTTTCCCAGATGCATTACTTTACACTTCTTTGCATTGAATCTGAGCTGCCACATATTTGACCATTCCTCCAACCTTGCCAAGTCCTTTTTCATTCTTTCCACCCCACCTTGTGTATCAACCCTGTTGCAGATCTTTGTGTCATCTGCCAAGAGACATACCTTTCCTTCCAGGTGCTCTCCAGTGTCACTTATAAAGATATTAAAGAGGACCGGTCCCAGTACTGAACCATGTTGTACCCCACTAGTTACCCTCCTTTCTTCACTGTGGACTCAGTTTACTATTACTCTTTGCGTCTTGTTGTCCAGCAAGTTTTTTATCCAGGTTACCACCTTGGGATCCACTCCAAGGCTGGCTAACTTGTATATTAATCTTTTGTTTGAGACTGTGTCAAATGCCTTGCTAAAATCTAGGTAGGCCATATCCACAGCCCTTCCCTGGTCTGCTACTTTGGTCACCCAGTCAAAGAAATCTATTAGGTTTGTCTGACATGACCTTCCTGCTGTGAAACCATGCTGCCTTGGGTCCTGTGCCTCACTGGCCTCTAGGTGCTCAACAGTTCTTTCATTCAGAAGTGATTCCATCATTTTCCCTACCACTGAAGTCAAACTAACTGGTCTGTAGATTCCTGCCTCTGCCCTGCTCCCACTTTTGTGAAGTAGAATCACATTTGCCCTTCTCCAGTCCTCAGGTACCACTCCATCCTCCCATGATTTGTTAAAGAGAGTAGTCAGTGGTGTTACTAGTTGTACCCTTAGTTCTTTTAGTATTCTTGGGTGAATCCCATCAGACCTCATTGCTTTGTCCACCTTCAATTGTATTAGTTCTTTCAGAACCCTTTCTTCTGTAAATGGACTGGTATTGACCCCCGTCTTCAGAATGTTTCTCTTGTTTGGTTTAGGTACCTCTCCCTCCTCTTCCTTTGTGAATACTGAGCAGAAATATTCGTTCGGTATCCCTGCTTTTTCACTATCACCCTCTACCCACATTCATTCCCCTTTATTAAGCCTCAGTATCCCTCCTTTGGTCTTTCTTCGCTCCCTAATGTACCTATAAAAGGTCTTATCCCCCTTCTTAACAGAGTTGGCTATTCTTTCCTCGGTTTGGGCCTTTGCTATTCTGACTGCCTTCCCAGTCTCTTTCTGCTTTAACTGATAAAGTTCTCTGCCCTGATCCTTCTGTGTTTCCTTATATTTCCTGAATGCTATCCTTTTCTCCTTAATCGTCCCTGCCACCTCTTTTGAGAACCATAGTGTTTTTTCCTTCGTTTTGTTTTATTGATTTGCTTCACACAAAGGCTTGTTGCCTCTGCGATGGCTGTTTTGATTATTCCCCACTGTTCCTCCACCCCTCCTTCTTGCCCATTTGCTAGTGCTTTTCTAAGGCACTCTCTCATTTTCCCAAAGCCAGCCTTCCTGAAGTCCAGTACTCTTGTTTTTGTATGGTTTGACTCTATGGCTGTGTTTATTGTGAACAACACTGTTTGGTGGTCACTTGTTCCCAGATGGCTACCCACTTCTAAATCTGAGCTCCTTTCTCCTTCCCCATTTGAGAGTACCAGGTCTAAGATTGCTCCTTCCCGAGTGGGTTCCAACACTAGCAGACAGCCCCCTGTAGGGCATCAAGAATGACCCTGCTCTTGGATGTGCCTGCAGCAAAGGTACTCCAGTTAACATCTCGCATATTCAGATCTCCCATCAACAATATCTCCCCTTTTTCTGCCATTTTAAGGATGCCTTGTATCATTTCCTTGTCCATTTCCTCCCCCTGAGATGGGGATCTGTACACAACCCCATTACGGATTGTGGTGCCATTTTCTGTCTCCAGGGTGACCCATAGTGACTCATCAACTTCCTGTTTACTCTTTAGTTCTGTTGCTTTAATCCCTTCCCTTATATATAGAGAGCTACTCCTTCTCCCCCTGTTTTACCCACCCTGTCCCTCCCGTAGACTGTGTATCCTGGTATGTTAACATCCCACTCATGGTTCTTTGTGTACTATGTTTCAGTGACTGCCACAATATCCAGGCATCCCTTTTCCATCAAGGCCACTAGTTCAGGGAGCTTGTTGCACAGACTGCGGGCATTGGTACTCATCACCTTCCATTTATTTTTTTATGACCTTACCCTTTTTAGCCCCATCCCTGTTCTTAACGCCTTTTTCTTCATTTATCCCTGTCCTGCATCCTACTGACTTCTCTACCTTGGTGTTTACCTCTCTAACTACTGAGTTTTGTGGGGGGAGGCTGGGATTTCCCTGCTTCTTATCAGTACCTTCCCCCTTGACTAGTTTAAATACTTGCCAATGAAGCATTTAAACCTGTCACCTAGGATCCTGGTTCCATCCCTGGACAGATGCAGACCATCACGCCAGTATAAGCCTGCATCCCTCCAGGTGGCTCCCCAGTCCCCAATGAAGCCAAAACCCTGAGCTCCACTTCGGTTTTGCAACCGTTCATTGAATCCTATGGTGCGGAATACCCTAGCATCATCCTTGCCATAGACAGGCAGCACCTCCGAGAAGGTTACCGTACATGCTACTTGTCTAAGGCCCTTCCCCAACTCTACAAACTCCTCTTGCACCACTCTGATCCCATTCACAGGTCCTAGGTGGACAATGACATCCAGCTCCCTCCCTCGTGCAGCTGCTCTCACGATCCTGAGGATTTGCTTCTTCTCCCTCTGAGCCGTGGTGCCAGGCAGGCACCTTACCTCCCTATCCTCTTCCTTCCCCATTTCTAACCCCCTAATGATTGGGTCCCCCCACCAGGAGTTGTTTCCTTACCAGTAGGGTCTCATGCCACCCTCCTGTGGGTCTCCTTTGTGGAGGTTCCCAGCATCCTCCTTGGCCTCCACTGCAGGTGCCTCCATAGAGGAACCACTCTTTGCCAGAACAGCATATGAATTGTGGAGAGGTACAACTGGAGGGATGCAGCTCTGTTCCACCACCCTCTCCCTTCCTGAGCCCACCTTGGTCCAACCACTCCTCTTTCTTGGTAACCTCTGAGGTAATGGTGGAGGCCCTGGTGGTCCCTTGGTGGGGGAAGAGGTTTCACGAATCCTAGCCAGGTCAGCCTGGGGACGGGCAACCTCCTCCCTCAGACCAGAGAGGTGCCTGCAAACAGGGCAGCATCGCAGCCTCCAGAATGTCTCCTGGAACACTGCTGCCCCACAGCCATTGCACTGCACCACTCTCATCTTGACTTATTTTGTGTCCCCTCTCCTGTTGCTTTTTCTGCTTACTGTCTCCTCCCTCTATGTATTTTTACACTTACTTTCCTACTGCCTATGTGCCCTTACAACTCTTGCCCTTCCTGTTCTGGGACAGGAACTTCCAGTAGTCTTCAGTAGTCTCCTCCTTCCGTGCTTGGATTCAGACCTCCGGCAGCCAGGGGGTGATGAAGAGGTTTTTTTTTTTAGGTTCCTTCAAGGTTACTGAAACTAATGTGTCTCAGTGATCCTTCCCTTCCTACTGCCAAACAGAAAGTTCCTGTTGTCAGCCAAATTTAGTGGCTAGAAAACTAGAACTGGCTTTGGGTTGGAAGGAGGGCAATTAGGAAAAAAAGCTGTAAAGTTCTAGACTGCTGTTATTTGCTGTGAAAGCAAAGCTCTCTGTCAAAAACAGCAGCTTTACATCACCTTTTCCATCTCTACCTCCACCCAACCAACATATTCCCTCTAAAACACAGGCCTCGAATCCTGTTTTATCCCATACCAATCCACCTTCTCATTTCACTTCCCTGAGCTGTGGAACTCTCCTCCCCATCCATCCATAACGCACTCACACCCACATCATTTTACTTCCTTTTACGTGATTACACCCCCCCAGCTTGCTCCTTCCCAAAGTTACCCTCCTCACACTAGTCTGATTCTTAATCTTCTCTATTCTTCCTTGCCAACCCTGACAATCCTATTTACTTTTCCCCAGTCTCTACCCACTCCCCCTAGATCTTTCCCTTCCATCACCTTCTCAATACTATACCACCCTACTCCTCCCCTCCTTTACCTCCCCATCAGGCATCACCTTCAATCCCCCCCCCACCACCACATGCAGGGTTTGGGCCTAATATATGCGCCCCCCCACACCACATACTGAGCTGGCACCTATTATGTGCCCTCCACCACCACCTACCCCGCCTCTCCCCACATCTGCATCCGGCCCAAACTTTCTCCTAACCACATAATTCCCCACCTCTTGTACATCACCTCCCAAGTTCAACCGACAAGTACTATTTCTAATTTTTCCACCAGTGCTATTGTCAGCTAGTTATTAGCCATTCTGAGAAAACAATAGCCATAGCTAGGCGTAGAAATGCTCTACACAAATGTTTGAACCTACTGTTACATTCTGGACGTCTTTCCCCTTGCTATATATTTTATTTATAATAAATATAATAAATATAATTATTTCTAAAGCGCCTTTCAAAAATATCAAGGCGCTTTACATCAAGCACAGTATAAAATAATTTAAAACATACAAAAATACATTAAAACAACATTTAGTTAGAACAAACCATACAATCATCCAACCAATAACAGATAATAATAAATAGTTTCCACTAATCATCAAGATAAGCTAAACCCCATAGGTAGGTTTTTAGATCTTTCTTAAATATCTCCTTGGAGGTGCACTCCTTTAACCGGCGTGGTAGAGAATTCCAAAGAGTGGGTACGGAATAAGAAATAGCTCTGCTACCTGAAGATTTTAAATTCACTCTTGAAATCTCTAAGAACCCTGCATCGGCCGAGCGGAGCGATCGGCCGGGGCAGTAAGGCACCAGAAGTTCTTTCAGATATGTCGGACCCTGATCGTGAAGGGCTTTGAAAGTCAGTAAAATGACTTTAAAGGTGATCCGCCACCGTATAGGAAGCCAGTGCAGTTCGCGCAGCACCGGAGTAATATGACTGGATCTCCTTGCCCCAGTCAGTACCCAGGCTGCAGCATTCTGCACCAGCTGAAGGCAACGGATTTCAACCCCAGAAAGGCCAAAGTAAAGGGCATTGCAATAGTCCAAGCGCGAGGACACAAAAGCGTGGACCAACGTTGGAAGGGAGTCAGACGGAACAAGGTGACGCACCCTGGCAGTATTCCTAAGATGGTAAAAGGAAGTCCTGAAAACGGCTGACACTTGAGATTGAAGGCTCAGCCTATCGTCCAGGACAATCCCAATGTTGTGCACCTGTTCAGAGGGCAGAAGTGACACACCACCAAGAAAAATTCCTGAAGGCGTGCCACCATGTGACCTCACTATCTGACCACCTGGGTCCATCACTAACACCTCCGTCTTCTCAGAGCTCAACGTTAACCAACTAGAATCCATCCACCCTTGGATTTCTTCCAGACAGTTGTTAAACACCGAGAGTGCTCCATCCTGGTCAGGTGTAAAAAGACAAGTATAGCTGGGTATCATCTGCATAGCAGTGAAACCTCAGCCCATACCATCTTATAATGTCTCCGAGGGGTAGCATGTACACTGCAAATAACATGGGTGACAGCACTGAACTCTGAGGCACCCCACACAACAAAGAAGTTGGGCCGGAGGAATAAACCCCCGACACAACTCTCTGTGATCTCCCAGTAAGGAATGAAGTGAACCATTTTAAAACAGTTCCCAACATTCCACAAATTGACCTCAGGCGTGCTAACAACACCAAGTGATCCACAGTGTCAAAAGCTGATGAGAGATCAAGAAGAACTAGAATAGAATGTTTCTTCTGATCTCTCGCCCTCAGAAGATCATTAAGCACACGAACCAGCGCAGTCTCGGTGCTATGTCTTTTCCGAAAACTGGATTGGAAGGATTCATAGATATTATGGATGGTTAAATGGTCTTCCAGCTGGGCTGCTACTACCTTCTCAATAACCTTCCCAATAAAGGGAAGATTAGAGATAGGTCTGTAGTTTGAAAAACAGTCTGGGTCCAGAGTAGCTTTTTTCAAGAGGGGTATCACCACTGCCTCTTTCGGGGAATTAGGAAACTCCCCAGACTCTAAAGAACACCAGACTATTTGAACCATAACTGGACCAATGATCTCAAAACAACCCAAAATTAGGGGAGTTGGTCCAGGGTCCAAACCACAGCTCGTAGGCCGCACACTATGGATGATCCTCATAATATCCACGTCTTCCAGTCAGTGAAAGGAACTCCAAGAGAACTGAGGTATTGTGGGCTTGCGCTGTTCCACAACAACACCCTTAGAGATTACTGGATGCAAGCCCGCCCTGATGTCAGCCACCTTAGTTGCAAAAAAACGAGCACGCTCCTCACACTCTATTTGTTAAAAGGCTTTTCGCACTTGCAGACAGGCTGGGTTGCACAGTCTGTCTACAGTCCGAAACAGCTGAGCCGGCTGATTATGTGCAACTGCAATCTCCCTGGAAGGGAATTCTGCCTTCTTATGGGTGATTGCAGATTGATAGATAGAATAATGTTCCATCAATCTAAGGTGGTCGGCATCAAAGGTGGATTTGCGCCAACAACGCTCTAACCTTAGCCCCTGTCTACGCTCCTCAAAGTCCCATCAAACCAAGGGACCTGGGGTGAGGATAGAAGTGCTCTAAAACAGGTGCAATAAGATCCAGCGCTCCGGTAATGGCCATATTAAAGGCCACCACCAGCGCCTCTGGGTCATTGCTTGTCAACACGAGGGATGAGAGGTCAAGAACCGCTGCAAGGCCCTGGGAAGTAATATTCCATAATGGGCGGTACCTGACCATCTCCACAGGGGAAGGCCTTCTCAGGGGGGTGTAAAAATTGAACCTCATGGTGTGATGGTCAGACCAGGCGACTGATTCCACCCCCACGTCGGATGAGTCAATCCCTAAGAGGAAGACTAAATCCAAAGAGTGCCCAGATTTATGTGTAGCAGTGGAGACTACTTGTGTAAGGCCCAAAGAAGACATAGGTTGGAGGAAGTGATGACCAAATTGGCAGAGAGTTCATAGTCATTAGCAGGCGTTAAAGTAAGCAGAACCATCAATCACAGAAGCGACTCATCGACTATATCGACGAGAAGTCTGCTACTTCTCCAAGCGTTTCCCATCTCCAGGTGGACGGTAGATGAGAATGATTGACGTCTACACCTGCTACTACTGTACACTCGAAGGATTCAGCCTCACCTACTACCACATTCGTGAGGACCCAATTTAGTCTTAAACAGAATACCACCCCACCGCTGTCCAGTCTCCGGCGGTGTATCGTCGAGTACCCGCCAGAATCATGGCCTCTAAATGTGGGGCCCAAATTTTCATCCAGCCAGGTCGGTGATGCAAGCCAGGTCAGTTGAACCAATAAGATCAGCTAAAATAAGCGGTCTTATTCTTAACAGACCTGGCATTTACCTCTTCACCACCAAATTGGACAAACCTCGGAAATTGTCGGCCTATCTGCCCACTAAGTTCAGTAGTGCCCTTGGGTATGGGCACCAGACAGGAAAAGCCCCAGTCTGGATTCCATTTCGCCCCAGGGCGCCTTCTGGACTTAACGACCCCGATACGGTGGCCCCGCTCTTTCATCCTCTCCTGTTCGCCCAAACCCCCCCCACTCTCGTACGAGCAATCCCCAGCGCTCTACAGCACTGGCATGTCTCAAACTGTAAGGAGGGAGTATAAAAAGGGTGGAGCGCGCGAAGAGAGGAGGATGAATAGTGTACCGCCGTGGAGCCCACCGACCAACACATGATTCAGCTCAAACTAGACAAAATAATATAATATCTAACTAAAGTAATCTAAAGCTCTGAATACTTATAGTTAAAATCCTAAAAACCTTCAAAACAATAATAACTTAAACAATAAACCAACCTAATAAAACCTACAGAACCA
This sequence comes from Neoceratodus forsteri, assembly GCA_016271365.2. Lineage (NCBI taxonomy): Eukaryota > Metazoa > Chordata > Ceratodontiformes > Ceratodontidae > Neoceratodus > Neoceratodus forsteri. The sequence continues at coordinate 715,398,790 of CM057454.1, read as the reverse complement.
CCCCCCTCCCCAACTAGATAGACTTCAAACCCACTACAACAAAATAAATAAAATAAATAAAAAATCCTCTCTCACAGGATAAAATACATGTAAAAATATAAATCCCCAAGAGGGAGAAAAAGTTTGGGCACTCCCACTACCCAAAATACACACAATAATCAAACAAAAACCAAAAAATTAACAAAAACTACACAATGAAACAAACAAAAAAAAAATACAAGTATCCTGGTCCTCTCACCAACCAGGAGACCAAAAATTAAAAAGTCTGGAAAAGAGGTCAACCAACGGTAGGAGAAGTTGAGGTAAGCTCAGCTTTAAATAACTAATTAAATCCAAAAGTCATGGGGGATCAAAAACCAGCAGACTTTCAAACAAGGTGCTAGTACATTTCAAAATCCAGCTGATAGCAAGAGGGGCTCTCCTCCCTTCTTAATATGGTCACTGAAAAGGTTCCTTTAAAAAAATGGCTCTTCTCCGAAAAACTGAATCCTCAAAATCCAGGCCCAAACACCTAGGTAGAAATCAGGTCATAGAGCTATAATCTAAAAGGACCCAAAAGGAGAATGCAAACCCCCCACCCCCAACAGGAATGAAATCCACAGAGAGAGCAGACCACCCCAGGAGGGGAAACTGAGATCTCAACCGCCCACCAGCCTCCGAGATCCCCCAACCCACAACCACAGAGGAGGCGCCCCGGCAAAATCCCTGGTTCCTCTAAGACAGCCAAACACTCACAGGAGTCACCAACGGCAGGGAAGGGGGAGCATTCTCCTAATCATACAGGACAATTCCCTGTAGCCATATCATGCCACAAAAGTGTCCAGAATCCAAAAGATAAGGGACAAATTTTATTTAATGACCCCCAGGCTCCGGGTGCTCTCACCACCCAGACCAATATTGAAGGCAATAAACAAAGACTACAAACAAGAGAAGTCTGCACTCACGGTCCCAGTTTTTAATTCCAATAAAACATCAGTCAATTTTTAAGGCTCTATTCCTCAGCCTTCCAAAGAAGTCGGTCCACAGGATCCATAAAAAAGAGCCCAAATAATGCACCACTCAATAATCCAGGAACCAGTCCAAGAGGGCAGAGGTCCACAAGCTCATACTCCTCAGGAAACTCTCCGTCTCCAGCCTCCAACAGATTCCCGGAATACAGCAAGCCAGCTGAAACAATACCGCAAGGGTCCACACTCCAGTCCCTCAAACGCCCGGTATTTCCTTCTTCAAACATGTCACAAAAAAACAGAGCCGCCAGAACCGAGAGGCACTTCACCCCAACAGCTACAAGCAGCAGCTCCGCGCTCACTCCACACGCTCCCGGCTCCCAGCAACAAAACGGTTAAACAAACAAGTCGATGGGAGCAAGATCACGACGGTCAGCACTCAAATCCCACAGAGGTCGGGTATCATCTCCTCCTGACATGCCACGGTAAAAATGGAGCCGCCAGAGCTAAAAAGCACTACCCCAACAGTTTTAAATAGCGGCTCAGCGCTCACTCCACTCGCTCTCAACGATGATCGAAAAACAAAATAGCAAAGCAAATAGACTGTTAAAAGCATGAAAACAGCACATAAAACACAAAAGTAACACATAAAAAACGAAAAAGAAACTCGAAAGCACAGTTATTCAGAGCTCAGGCTCAGGCAGCTCACACATACCGCCGCCATCTTGCCACGCCGTCCAAGAAGAATACTTATACTGTACATATTATTGTATCATTGCTGTGTGTGTGTGTTTGTGTGTGTGTATATATATATACAGGTATATGTATATATAAAAGACAAAGAACCTCTGTGTGCAAACACTGAGGCAAGGGTTACCCCAAAGGGCATTTGGCTGGGAAGCCAAGTTTCAAGAAAATACAAAATCACACATGCCCCCCACAATGCAAAGCATCATGGGCTGCATATGCAAATCACCACAGAATGTTATGCTGGTCCAACTTTAAGCAGAATTGCATGGTGCTGAAAGGCCTCTCACACAGTTTGCAAAGGGTGCTAACAGAAGACATAGACACGTGTTTCGTCCTACCAGGACTCATCAGTTCCCTGCTGCTATTCTTTCCTGTTTAAATCTCACTGTACTTCTCCTCCCCCATCCCCCAGGATGCATCTTGAAATGATCAATCCTGCTCAGAATGTCTTCCGGCTGAAACTTTTAATTTAATAAATGAATCGTACCAGACAGTAGTTTGGCGGTCACTTTCACCCAAATTTGTCCCATAACTTCTGTACAGAGTTTGTCAGTGAATCCTATCTGCTCCCACCCCGGCATGTCAAAGGCACTTTACCTTTCTCTGTGGGTTTATTTTATGGAGGTTATATAAACTAGTCACCTACGGGTACTAGAGAATTGTTTAAAAACCAAAAAAAAAAAAAGGGCATTGGAGCAGGATGGCTCATCAAGGCAATTGCTGAAATGACCCTCTGAACCATTCACCACAATCAATCTGGGGATAGTGGTATGCATCTCTAGGGCCCTTACAGTCTGGGCAGCACACATCCAACCCCTATACCAGTGCCCTCCCCCCACACTCCACCAGGGCTGTCGCTTGCTGCTTTTAACCATTGGGATGAGATGGCCTTGGAAGTGGTAATATGCCAGTTGCTTGTTATGCCTTTGTTTAAAAAAATTATTATTTTAGATCACTGGGTGTCACGAGCAACGTATTCACATAAATATATTTCCAGTAGGTGTCTAAATATTAGTAATGGGGAACAAATTGTGTGTCACAAAAACTGCTGTAATGATACTTTCCAGAGGCCATATAAAATTCTGTGACTTGGATTACAGAAACTCTCACCCTGGATCACTGTTTTGAATCAAGTTCTTATCTTCTTATGACAGTTTGGCCTAATGTATTGTGATAATGTCACTGCAGTGCAGCGGACTGTATACACACACACACACACACACACACACACACACACACACACACACACACACGAGTAGAAAAGTCACAGGGTGGGGATATGACAGAGACATTCCAGTACCTCCGGGGTATGAACAAGGTACAGAAGGGTATCATCGGACAGACAGGAAAGCATACAAAAGCAATTGGTAAATAGTGAGGCGAGGTTAAGACGCAGATAAATTTGGGTATGGGGTACTGCATTAGGATGGTGAAAAGGAGAGACTAGGAGGGGCACACCACCATTACTTTCTATGTTTATAGCCAGAACAACTACCGCCCCAAAGCTAAGTTGTGCATGGGCTAAAAATCAAACCAGGATCCAATGAATTCCTGCACCAACAACTGCATATAAAACAGTCCACCAAGGTGTACAGAATGCATAAATAAGTTTATTCACCAGCAGTGTGCATCAGTCCTTTTACAGGAGAACAAGGGACACCAGCCACTCCCTACTGGGTTTGCTAACAGTGACCTCAGGGAGTGGACTCTGTTAGTGAACCCAGTAAATACACTTATGAATGCATTCTATGTAGTACTTTGATGGGCAGTTTCATGTACGGTTGCTGGTGATGGAATTCCTTGGTTCCTGATTCTATGTTTCTAACAGTACAACACAAGCTCACTTGGATGTCTGTCACCAACAGACATATTGTTATACATAGCACATCACAAGCATGCATATTGTTAGCAATACAAAGTGGAACTACAATGCACACTTGTGTTTACACATTACATATAGTGACATATTAGTGACCAAAAATATATCTTTACAAACAATGCAACAAAAAGGAATACAGAAATATCTACATGGAACATGATCCAGTAGCATGAACACCAGGTATGTGATAACCATATAGGTAACAATATAGTACTCCATTACAATGCACAGGACACCTGTAACAGTAGGTGAATGTGTCCAGCATAGGCTCAAAATAAATTCAGTACAGCACTGTTTTTCAATACTGTATAAGGATCTGCTGCACTTCTTTTACTGTTAATAAATGTGCAGCATGGTTGATGAATTGCACTTTTACTCAGGGGACATGAGGTTGCATATGCTGAGGACACACGACACACATGCAAACATTGCATTACTGCATTCTTTTCAGTATACTGATTTTGGACTGCTTTGCTTATTTTTAATGATAACACCAAATGCAGCATTGGCTTCGCTTATAAAACAAGGCTTAATCAAGGCACATGCAGCAGCGTGGGCTAAGGGTGCACATCAGACACGCTGAATATTTCAACAGAATATACTTTTCAACATAATTATTGTTTGCTTGAATTGAATTTGTTGATTAACAATATCCAGCATAATTCAGAAATGCCGACTTCGGGGACATGCGACTGCGTGGGCTGAGAGCGCACATCAGACGCGAACATGGCAAATCGACAATACGATAAATCTTTGGAATCCAGATTAAAAACTGTAGTAAGACATATATTCATGCTGCTTTTATCTTGCATACAGTTTCAGTAATGACACAGATATGGTCACTCAGGATTAGACAAAAGAAAAAAAAAAAGAAAAAACAGAAATCATCAACATTTGGCATCCAGAGATTCAAGGGACCAGACCTAGCTATGTGGTCTTCTTTGGCAGCAAAATAATTACATTTAAAAATGATGTCAGGCTCCATGGGGCTTCTGAATATTACAGCACTACACAATTAAACTACATAGACAACAAAGATAACGTTTGCATGTTTTATTAAGAATTATTGAGCTCAGGCATTTTGGACCCATGCTGGTCGTATCTACATCGCGCACAGCACTACACTATCAAGCACTGTTGCGGCGATGATGTGTTTCAGCTGATAAATGAAACATCAGTGCGCATGCGTGTCCTCAAGTAGGCAATCGGCTTCAAGAACAAAGACACAGGCACAAGGTTTACAGCTACGGAGAAAATGACTTTTTTTATTCATGAAGAAAAACTGCGGGGAATAAATAAAAACCACACAGCACACCCCAAGGTACAGAACTAGATGTTTATTGGGCAGATTTATGTATTTTGCAGCTTTTCGGGAGACTTATCCTTCAACCATAGTAATGTTGTTTCTTCTAATGGAGTCTTGCTGTATTCTGACCTCCCACCCTGCCTCCCCTCCAGAACCTGGGGGAAAAAAGGTCATCCTTTGCGTTTTCAGTAAATTTGCTTCTTCCACCAGTAGTGGGTAGGGTGTTTTTTCTTGGGCATCAGTGACTTGAGTCTTCTCCATGCCCACTTTAATTGTGTTTGCCCCTGGTGGTGCTTAGGTCCGGGTAGAAGTTTTTCCTGTATTTTGTTATTAGTAGCTTCGTAAGAATCTGATCAGTTAATAGAATGTACCGAGGATGGTGGTTTGAAAATGGAGCTTGAGTTCAACATTCTATGTATTTGCATAGAGTTTAACTCTTTGTTCTCCAGGGCAGCTGAACCGGTCTGTCATACTGCATTTGTCAGAACACAGAGCAAGGCTCCATTAGAAAAAACAATATTACTATGGCAAGTAATTTTTTTTTCTTCCCAGTGCATATAAGGGCTAACATTTTGATTGGAGTGGGTGGAAGTGGTGAATGACAGGAAAAAAAGTGGCTCACCTTTTAAAGACACACTAGCCTAGAACTTTGATTAGCAACTACTACTGCCAGTAAAGCCTGCAGCTGATTTGCAATTTGTTTTTGTATTTTTTGGAGGTAACAAATTGCAGTGTGTATTGTTTATTTTAAACTCTTCTCTCCATCGTCTTGTGATACCCCTCCCCATCAAAATTAAATTAATGAACAGTAACCCATGCCCTGGTCTTACCGTAATGCTTACAAATCAGGACCCCACAAGAAACGAGATAATGGATGTCAGCCCACCTGTCCTGGGTAAACCCGGGGGTGTGGGGGGTTGGGGGATCAAATAGAAATGATGGGTTGGCTGGTCCAGAGACATTTGCCCCTGGAAGATGGGATTTGTGCAAAGCTTTTAAATCCTTCTTTAGATTGGCTGGGGGCAAGTGTCATGGAGGTGAGGTGCTTGGTTCCTGAGAAGGGAGGGCATAGGCCATCCAGCATTTGTACACCCTTGAAGATTGCACCCCAGCAGGGGAGAAGTGGGAATAAAAGAAAATAGGGTGAGCAAGAAGGAAAAAATGACCATAGTAATGTTGTTTCTTCCAAGATGTCCTTTAGTATGCTTCACAGGTGCAGTATGACGGCTGGGTTCAGCTGCCCCGGAGGTGGAGACAATGTAAGTGAAGTTGGCACATTGGCCAGTCAGAAGAGAGAGGAGGGGTGTGCTGCCTGCAGTCAGCCTAGAGGGCTTCAGAATTATTTTGACTTTGAAAAAAGGGCAAAAACTGTGCCCCATGATAATACACTGTTACAACAAGAATCAGATACTAGTATATGACTTACCCTAGTAATATAAGCAAACCAGACCAACTATTGAAAACAACTAGTTAATATAAAGAAAACAGCCAAAAGAGTTTGCTAAAGATAGAAAACCAAAGCCATGCCCAGTAGGTTATGTAGGGGAGATGGGGTGGGAGGTAAAGCATACTAAAGGACACCTTGGAAGAAACAACATTACTACGGTGAGTGATTTTCTTTTCTTCTCACCCCAGGGGTCCTTTAGTATGCTTCACATGTGCAAATTACAAAGCAGTGTAGTTGGGAGGTGGGTTCGGAACCTACTTGGGAAAAGAGTCTGCAACAGCTTTGTGCCAAATTTAGGATATGATCTGGACTGTACATCAAGGAACCGCAACCGACAAGTCCGTCGGTTCCTACCACAGAGGAAATGGCTAACATTGTTGTGATTATTCAGGTGCTGCAAACCAGTACTGTGATTCTGGTTCAGTGGCCCGGTCCACAGTCCTCGGTTCAGGATCTGGGTTCTTCCTCGGTTCCTGGTTTCTTTAAACAGTTTGCTGAGAGTGAAGATGAGGACGATGGTGACAACTTTGGGGAGCCTCCTGAACCGGATGTATCCCCTGACCCCCAGCACCTTGACTTCACTGATAAGGGAGCTGAGGATTTTTCTACCCACTGTGCTTTTATGAAGCAAGTGGCACAAACTCTGAACCGCTCCACAGAGGAGGAAGAGGAGCCAGACTACATGGAGATGATGGATGTGCCAGCAACAGAAAGGTTGTTCAAAGGACATGGATGTGATGTTCTATCCACACTTCTGGCAGTGTCCTTTCCCTTTAAATCTTGCCAGAAAGTCTTCAAGCTTGCTCCTCCCACCCACCCACCCAGCTGGTGTAACCTTGCCTCCGCCCCATGATGCCAGATCTTCCTTTCTGCTGGAAGAAGCAGGTTCCTCCTTAATGCTCCCACGTTGAGTAGGCCCTGGCACTCAAATCTTGGATTTACTTTCAGAACTTACACTTAAACTCATCTGAGTTTTTTCTTCAGCTTGATCTTCGATCACAGCCGTGATGGAGTATAAATCCTCCCCCAGATTTTGCCTGTGCCCATGCGGGCAGAAGATGTCGCGTGCCAACCCCCACGCCTCATGCATTTACTGTCTCGGCCCAATCACGATACTCAGGCCTGTGACATTTGCCAGTCGTTTGATGCGATGGTTTTTGAGGCCTGCTCTGCCTGCCTGAAATTGGGCTGCCTAGAGAAATGTCATCTGCCGGTCAAATACAAGGATGCCTGTTGGGTGGTTTCTGCAGCCGTGGAGTCTGCTGAGCAGTTGAAGAAAACTCAGGCCTTCGAGGTGGAGGAGGTGGCCCAAGCTGCAGCACAATCCTCCTCCATCTCGGCTTTTGTTCCACTTCAGTTGGGCTCCACTTATGTGGCTGCCTTCAAGGAGCTGTGGCATTTCCTTCTGACTGTGGGGCAAGCCCTTCTGAATTGCACAGTTCTTGCTCACGCAAGGAGAAGTCCAAGAAAGATAAAGAAAAGACCCGTTGTTGACGATCCTGGGATCGAGAGCGTTTCCGCTCTCATGACTCTCTGGTTTTGACTATGGTGGCCTTGGCCGCTTGCTTGACGGAAACCCTGTCGGGTCAGTCATCTAAGACACCGGCCAATGATGCGACCGAGATTTTTCTCTACCTCGTTGACCGGTTATCATCCAGAGGCCAACAACTCTTTATTCAGGACTTTGGTCTTGCCGATGACCACTGAAGGGGCAGACAGCTCAGCCGGACCCTCCAGCCATTGACCCAAACCAAGAGGAGCTGCGGGTCTCCCCCGGTCCCTGTGCGGCCCCCTGTTGGCACTGCTGAGGTCGAGGATTCGGTCGTCTTCATCCTCTGGGTCGAGCAGGTTCTGCCGACATCGGCGGTCTTGCTCTCAGCACCATGTGAAGTGGCACTGCCGCTATTCGTCTTTGTCCTCGGGTGAGGAGAGGCTTCAGCACAAGTTGCTTCGACGCTGTGAAGACCTATTGTGGCAACTGTTAGTATTGACCGAGCTGAAGCCGATGCCAGCTTCCACCCCCGCCATCATTTGGCTGTTACCCGACAGGTCGACACCGACGCCCCCCGGTGGTGCCAGTTGACACCGTTCCTCCCTCAGCGGAGCCGGTTCAGATCGTTTTGGTTTGGCCGAAGCTGGCTTCTGCACTGATTTGTGGTGGAGCCTCCACCCAAGCAGCTGAGGACTGGGACTCCAACGAAGGAGTTTCAGCCAGCTAAGGGACTTCCCCATCGGTTGTCGATCACTCTCACACTTGACCACTTGCAGCAGGTCATGAGTGACTGGGATGGTCGTCCGCTTTATGCGAACTCCTCGGAGTCCAAGGATTCCTCTTTGCACTCCCGTCCTCTCAACACGGAGTTGATGGGGGATCTTTCAACGGAGGAAGGACCCACTTTGTTCATGGCCATTCTCCGTCTCATCTCGGAGTCCATGAGGATGAAACTAGAGCCTATTGAGAAGCTGACTTGCTATCCCCCGACAGAGATTCTTGATAAAGGGGATTCCCCGACAGTGGCTTTCCTAGTGGCTAAGGCCATTTTTGGCCTTGCCCTGGAGCTCTGGCAGCACCCCAATTCTTGCCCTGCACCCTCGGCCCAGATGGCTCACAAATATGCAGTGCCCACCGGTACACATTCGGAGATCACTGAGCATCCCTCAGCTGAGGGGTTGGTGGCTGACTCCATGTTTCAGTGCTTGGGCAATACTGGGGATGTTGATAAACTGCTGGACAGGAGTCAAAGAAATTGGATCACTCGACTCACAAGGTCTATGCTGCCTCTTCGCTAGGCCTCTGCCAGCCGAGCTCGGCCATCCTGATGGTACACTTCTCCCACGCCCTCTTGGGTTCCCTGGAGCAGGTGATTCACCACATCCTGGTGGACCACCAGACTATGGTCAAGCAGGTCCACGACCAGGGTCGAGCTGTGACAAAAGAGCAACTCCTGACGGCTCTAGATGTAGGGGACTCCTGTGCCCGCTTGGTGGTGGCCCCAGTTGCCATGCGCCGTAGAGCATGGCTGCGGATCTCATCCTTATCAGCAGATGGACACCCAGAACATGCTGGCAGATGTCCCATTCTTAGGCACCGACCTCTTTGGGCCTGGTGTGGAGGGTCACCTCCAACGCATTGAACAATCCAGTGCCACCCTGGATTCTGTGACATCCACCCAGAAGGACCTCAAGGGCTCCAAGCAGCAAATGCACAAGCCCTTTTGGTCCTCTACTGCTGTGACAAAACCAGCTCAGCACCAACCTGGCCAGCAGGCTCAGTCCTGGCAACCTCGGGCCGAAGGCCCGGGGGAAAGGGATCCAATGGTCCCTTTGGCGGGTCCTCCTCCTCCAAGCCTGCTCAGTGACAGGATATGGGGTGCCTCCCTCATGCCCATCACACCTCCCCTGGGTCCTCCTGTGGGGGGCCGGCTCCGCCACTTCCTTTCCTATGTGGTGTCAGCGTGGCTCAGTTGGTAGCACATCCACCTCTGGACCATAAGGTCGTGGGTTCTCATCCCACACCGGGATTGGACTTGCACCTAAAAATCGCTGGCATCCGAGTGCAATATTGGGGGGTGCTGTACTGCTGGGGTGTGCTGTCCTTTGGATGAGACGTTAAACCGAGGTCCCTTCTGGCCATCCTGGTGTTGTCCTGATGGGTGTCCAGGCGGAAGTAAAAGAACCCAGGGCACTCTTCGCAAAGAGTAGGGAACATTCCCAGTGTCCTGGCCAACATTCCCCTTCCCATAAAACTGGTTCATGCAATTATCCAGGCTGTGTGTGGGTGATGATGTGCGACATGGCCGCCACCACACATTCAGTCACTTCACTACCAGTCTAGCATTGCTTGTAAAAGCGCTTTGTATGTATGAAAAGCACTGTATAAATGCTGATTCTTCTTCTTTTTTCCACCTAGTCTGCTGTTATCATGGGACAGGTGGATTCTGGAAGTGTGTTCGGTCAGGGTCTGACTCTGGAGTTCGAGCAGTACCCTCCCAACCAAGCCAAGCCCCACGGGAGGACTTGGTATCTGCAGACAGTCAGTCGGCTCTTCAAGACTGCATAGCCCAGCTCCTCCACAGGGAGGTTGTGAACAGGGTTGCAGATCCTCCGGAACATCCAGGGTTTGTCTTCAGTTACTACCTGGTGCCAAAGCGGGTGGGCAGCTGGCACCCCACTCTAGATCTGCATGACCTGAGCTAATTCCTCAGGTCCTGCACTTTCAGGATGGTAACTCTGTCTCAGATCATACCATTTCTTGAGCAAATATATGGTTTTGCTCCCTGGATCTGCAGGACGTGTTCTTTCACGTCCTAATCGGTCTGTTGCACTGAAGGTTCCTCTGCTTCTAAGCTGATGGAACCCTGTACGAGTTCCAGGCCATACCCTTTGGCCTCTGCTCAGCCCCCTGGGTCTTCACCAAATGCATGGTAGTGGTGGCAGCTTACCTGAGACGCCGAGGGGTCCAGGTGTACCCCATGCATCAATCTTGGCCTACTGGTTAACGAGACCAAGTTGGGACACTTGCTTTCGCAGGTGATCAGCTTCATTGGGGCAGACCTCGACTCTTGCTGAGCCAGAGCCCAGCTTCCAGCAGACAGAGTGAAGGTTCTCTCCTCCTCTGCCTGATCTTTTCCGGTTGGGCACTTGCGCCCTGCCCAGGACTTCCTGCGCCTTCTGGGTTACATGGCAGCCTGCACCAGCGTGGTCTCATGGGCCCGTTGGCATATGCATTCCCTGCAGTGGGAGCTGGCCTAACAGTGGTCTCAGAGCAAAGGTCACTTCGACCAGCTGGTCACTGTGACCCAGAGGATGTGGGACACCCTCCAGTGGTGGCTCGTCCCAGACTATCTGCAGGAAGGGATCCCATTTGTCTGCCCCTAGCCGATGCTCATCCTGATGACTGACACCTCTCTCACAGGCTGTTGTGCCCAGCAGGGGGAACACAGAGTCCATGGGCTGTGGACCCCCAAGGAGTCCAGATGCCACATCAACCTGCTGGAACTCTGAGCGGTTCAGCTGGCACTGACCACATTCACTCCATTTGTCCGGGGTCAAGTGGTCCAAGTCCAGACAAACAACACCATGACCATGTACTATCTCAACAAACAAAGCAGAACACACTCCTTTCCCCATGCAAGGAAGCTCTCCACATCTGGACCCTCATGCGCAGCATGCAGGCAGACGTCATAGCCATCCATGTGGCAGGAGCCTCCAGCTAACTGGCGGATGCCGTCAGCCAGGTGGGCGATGTGTATCACGAGTTGCATCGCCAGCCGGAGGTGGTTCACAGTCCGTTCTCCCAGTGGGGCATCCCTCAGGTGGACCCTTTTTGCCTCCAGGGAGAACGCAAAGCTGAGGCTGTTCTGTACCCACCCCCCTCAGCAGGGCTCACATCAGGGGGATGCCTTCTCGAGACCTTGGATCCCAGGCCTCTTCTGTGCCTTCCCTCCACTTCCCTTGATCCACAAGGTGCTGCTCAAGGTCAGGAGAGACAGGGCACAGGTAGCTCTGGACTGTCCCTGCCAGTTTTGATACCCCAATCTCCTCAGCCTCAGCAAAAGATTCCCGAGGCATCTTCCCACATGCCTAGACCTCCTCTCCATCAATCAGGGGAAGGTACTCCACCCGGCCTTCAATCCCTGCACCTGACAGCCTAGTTCCTGAGTGGCTAGAGTTCCAGGCTTTGGGTCTCTCCTAAGATGTCCTCCCTGTAGTCAAGGTATCTAGAAAGGAATCAACCAGAAAGTCCTATGGCTTCAAATGGAAGAGATTCATTATTTGGTGTCAGGGCAAGGGGTTGGCCCCTTTTTCCTGTCCAGTGGCTAGCAGTTTGGACGATCTGTGGTCTCTCTCTCCAGAGGGGGGCTTTGGTCTGTTTACCGGGTGTGGGCTGATCAGCAGTCGGTGGCACAGGAGAAGGTGGTCTGGTGCTTTTTCAAAGACCTTGACCACATTTCTCTTCCGGTGCATGGACCATAACCACCTTGGGACTTGGTTTTGGCAAAAGCTCATGGGCAAGCCTTTCGAACCGATGCACAGGTGTGAGATGTCTCACCTGTCATGGAAGACCACCTTTCTGGTGGCTGTCATGTCAGCCAGAAGGATCAGTGAGCTTCAGGCGCTCTCGGTGGAGTCTCCATACCTGGTCTTCCACAGGGACAAGGTTGTCCTGTGCACCAACCCCATGTTCCTCCAGAAGGTTGTGTCTGAGTTTCACCTGAATCAGGTGATGACTCTTTGGTGTTCTTCCTGAATCACACTTCTGAGGCCGAACACAGGCTCCATACTTTGGACCTGAGGTGAGCACCCGCTTACTACAAAGAACACATGGCTGGAGTTTCAGGAGAGGTTCGCCAACTGTTTATCACCTATGCTGAAGCTACACCTAGCAGACCTGCAGCCAAGCAGACGATTGGCATGTGTATCACATCCTGCATTGATCTCTGCTATAGGTTGGTGGGTAGGGAGCCTCCCAGAGGGCTAAGGGATAATTTCATCCACCATTCCACTGCTTCAGTGTGTTCCTGTCCAGGAAATCTGCAGGGCTGCTACCTGGACCTCAGCACACAGCTTCATTTCCCATTACCACATTGACCTTGAGTCATGCCAGGATGCTGGTTTTAGGGCCTCAGTTCTCCAATCTCTGTTCCCTAAGTAGGTGGTGTGCTCCTTGTCTCCCTTCTCCCAGAGACCTGTTAGGAGTCTGCCAGAAGTGTGGATAGAACATCTTATGCATGTCTGTAGAAACACAAGTTACTCACCTGCAACAGTAGTTCTAGGAATGGTATATGATGTTTGTCCACACGGACCCACCCGAACTACCCTGGCTCAGGTGCACAACCTCTGCTTCCAGTGGGCAAGATCTGGCGTTATGGGTCGGACCCAAGGGTTACACCACCCGGGTGGGTGGGAGGAGCCAGCCTGAAGACTTTCCGGCAAGATTTAAAGGGAAAGGACACTGCCTGAAGTGTGGATGAACATCATATACCACTCCTAGAACTACTGTTACAGGTGAGTAACCTTGTGTTTGTTGCCCATCAACAAATCCCTAAAAAGATAGGCCTCTAGAATCTTGCAGACCCCCACCTACAGTACCCCAGTGGACAAGAGGCTGGACAGGAAGTACTGAGTTGCCAAATCCGGAGCAGAGTTCCTCTTTGGACACCCCATTCATGAAGAGGTAGTGCAGGCTGTTGCATGTGATAAATCAGGTATTCCCCTGGCATCATGCCCAGTTTATAAGGATTCCAGAAAGATGGACTCTATGGCCAAGAAATCCTATTTTGGTGCCTCTTTGGCCATTAGACAAGCAACTTATGTGGCTTATGTATCCAGATATCAAGAGTCTCTGGAAAACAGTTTTAGAGATTGCGAAGGCGTGCCCCGGACACATGGCATCAGACCTGTCTAAAGCTGCAAAAAGGGGCATAGAGGCTTCAAAATACGTTTCCTAACTTCCTACTGATTTCTCCCTAATCAATCCTGCTTAACAGGAACTTCTATTATCCTGCTCAAACATTTATCGTTGCCTGTCCTACAAAGCAGTCCTATGTAACTTCTACTAAATATTTTCTTGTTTAATTTCTTTGTATACATTTTACTGGAATTGTTGTTTCTTGTATGTATTACTGGTTTTGTGCTCGTGACGTGGAACCTTTGTAAAAGAGTTTCTTTCCAAATAGCTAAATAAATAAAAAATAAATAAAAAGTTTCCGATGGCAGTAGATGCCTGTGACATTGCAGCCAGGCAAATGGCAACCTCAGTGCCTGTGAGGAGATTTGCTTGACTGAGGGCCATAAATCTGTCCCAGACAATGGATTTTCCTTGCAAACCCACATCTCTCTTTTGTGAGCAAACGGATGCTTACATGAAGAAGATGGATGAGTACAAGGTGGCCTATAATAATGCTGCGGTTAAAGAGAAAGCAGGAACACCTCAAAAGTACCAAAGCAAAGGGGGTAGGGGTAGAACCCATTATAGACCTTTCTTCCAGACTCGGGCATTGCCAGCCTACCAACCTCAGAGAGGGTACTTCAGAGGCAGAGGCAGAAGGGGCAGCAACCATGTTGGCCTTAGCACTCGGCCAAGTGCAGAAACAAAACAGACCCCCTGAGGGTTCTGCCAAGGTTGCCTCCCCACTTCCAGTAGGAGGCAGGCTGGCTCACTATCTCCAGACGTGGGAATCCATTACCACAGACAAGTGGGTCCTGGAGATAGTGAGCCAGGTGCTTGCCCTCAGTTTCAATGTTCTACTCAAAACTTGAGTTTTCAGACCTGCCACCCTATCAGAAGCAGCTCTGTTGGAGGATGAAGTAGCAAAACTCCTTCAGGACAAGGCAGTAGAGCCTGTTCACTTGGCCCAGAGGGGAAAGGGTCTCTACTCAAGATGCTTCCTCACCCTAAAGAAAACAGGGGAATGGTGACCCATACTAGATCTCAGACTTTTAAACCGGCATTTGACAAAGCCAAAGTTCAAAATGGTCACTCTGGCTACCATTCTACCCACACTTGGGAGGGGAGATTGTCTGGCATCTCTTGACTTAAAAGATGCGTACTGCCACATTCCCATCAGGTAATCTCACAGAATGTACAGATGTGACAGCCTGGATAAAGTTTACTGCAGGGGTCATTGTAAGTCAGTGACAATTGAGCCCTGTTGTCATGCAGGATTTTGTGACGTCATTATTGCAAGTTACTGTGCTTCATTGTGGCTGACTCTGCTGTACCTCAGGTTCAGATTGCCATCAGGCCATTACCAGTTCAGAGCCACGCCTTTTGACCTGACTTCTGCTCCAAGAGTGTTCACCAAGTGCCTAGCAGTAGTGGTAGCACTCCTAAGGAGGCAAGGGGTTGCAGTCCTCCCATATTTGGACGACTGGCTAGTGGTAGGCCAGGCCCTTCAGCAAGTCAAAGAAGCACTCACCATCACTCAGGATACCCTGTGTACACTGTTCTTCGTGGTAAACCAGAAAAAGTCAGTGCCAACACCAGTTCAGCTCCTGAAGTTCATGGGGCTGAACTAGACATTCTGAGAGGAAGAGTCTTCCTCCCTTAGTGAAGAGTGGATAGCCTGGTGCAGCTAGCAAACTCTTTCCAACTGCAAAGCCCCATACCAGCAAGGCACTTTCTTCAGCTGTTAGGACACATGGCTGTGTCAACAGCAACAGTGTCAGGTTCCAGATTCCAGATGAGGGACATTCAGTTCCACCTCAGGTCTCACTGGTCTCGGAAAAGAGATTACCTGTCAAAAATGTCACCAGTCACAGGAACCCTTCTCCAAGCACTACAGTGGTGGCAGGAAAAGGGCAACCTCAGGGAAGGTGTGCCTTTCCTCCAGTTGCCACTATCAGCAGTCTTAACAACAGATGCCTCCCTCCTAGGATGGGGTGTCCACCTAAGGGAGCACACTACACATGGTACCTGGCTCCAGCAGGAGTCTCTGCTCCACATAAACCTGCTGGAACTCAGAGCAGTTTATCTGGGCATTCAGTCCTTCGCTACAATACTGCAGGGCATGGTGGTTCAGGTCAGAACAGACAATACAACCACAATGTACTACATAAACAAAAGGGCACAAGGTCGTCTCCCTGTGCACAGAGGCCATAAAGGTGTTGAATCTGGCTTACTCCCTGGGGATCTCCCTCTCAGCAGTTCATCTCTCAGGGAACGACAACGTCTTCGCAGATATCCTCAGCAGGATCAACCAGAACCACAATGAGTGGTCACTGAACAAGCAGGTCCTGCAAGTGGTATTCAGAAGGTGGGGCACCCCAGAGGTGGACCTCTTCACAGCCCCAGACAATCAGCTGCCACAATTTTGTTTCAGTCCCCCCACAGTGGGCACAGTCCCTCTGCATGCACTGCTGTTGGATTGCACAGGGAGATTTCTGTATGCCTTTCCTACAGTTCCCCTGTTGCTCAGAGTACTGAACAAGCTCAGGACTCAACCAACGACAGTGATCTGCATTGCTCCAGATTGGGCCAGGCAGCCCTGGTATTCCCTGCTACTGACCCTGTCAATATCCAAATCAGTCTCCTTACCCAGGAGGCACAACCTATTGTCCTCCTCTCAGGGCAGGGTTCTTTACCCCAAACTCCAGTCCCTCAGACTTGGGGCTTGGCTCTTGAGGACTTAGAGTATGCTGACGTGCACCTCTTTGAATGGGTGCTAGAGGTCCTTAGGGTTTCTGGAATACCCTCTACCAGAAAGACTTACACCTCTAAATGGAAGTTTTCCATTTGGTGCCAACAGAAACAGGTAGACTGACGTCAGGCTGGTATACCAGTCGTTTTGGACTATCTGGTACACCTGCATTCCCTTGGCCTTAGGCCTTCCACCGTTAAGGTACACCTAGGAGCTGTCGCTGCATGCTTCTCAGCTGGAAAAGGAGCATCCCTGGCTGCTAACCAGGTATTCAGAAAGTTGCACTTGCATCCCCCTCACAGGGAACCCACGCCTGCATTGGACTTCAGTATATGCATTGGCCAGCTAATGCAACCACCATTTGAACCCATGTCCTCAGCAGAGCTTAAAGTATGTAACATTGAAAACAGTGTTCCTGGTAGCCATTACCTCAGCCAGGAGGATCAGTGAGCTCCAGGCCTTGTCCACAGAGGCAGATTACAAAGCAGTTCATTTGGACTAACAGGAAGTTCCTCCCTAAGGTGGTTTCGGACTTTCACCTTAATCAGTCCATTACTTCTCCAGTCTTTTTCACTGACCACTGCAGTTCAGGGGAATGTAGACTGCATAGCTTTGATGTCTAGAGAGCTATAAGCTACTACTTGGATCACACAAAGGGCTATAGGCAGGATAGAACCCGGCTCTTCCTAACCTGTGGAGAAGTGGGGAAGAGCAAACCTGCCTCACAGAGGTCCATTGCCCGCTGTATTGTTGCCTGTATTCAATTTTGCTACAGCAGAGTGGGTAAAGAGTCTCATGTAGGCCTCAGGGCCCACTCTACAAGGGGCACAACTGTTTCAGTAGAAACTGCGAGAGATATCCCTTTGTTGGAAATCTGTAAAACAGCTACCTGGAAAACAGTTCACAGCTTTACCAAAGACTACAGCCTGGATACCAAGTCCAGGAGTGATGTCAGGTTTGCCACAGCAGTACTGTAGTGCCTGTTTCCTAAATAGGTTCTCTACCCTACTCCAAAGGTACTGCTTGGGTAGAAACATAAAAGTTGACAGCAGATAGGGACTGCAAGTCCTATCCAGTCTACCCATTTCTTTTTCTACCTTATGAATGTGCCATTGGTCTTTGCTCTGTCAATGGCCTATCTATTCATACTCATCTGTATTGCCCCCTTTTGCCTATCCCACGCCTGTTTGAAGCCCTGCACTGTATTCATATCCACCACTTCCTGAGTTACGTCATTCCATGCATCCACCACCCTTTCTGTGAAAAAGAACTTCCTCACATTACCCCTTAATCGGCCTCCCTGTAATCTCATGCTGTGTCCTCTTGTCCTGCAATTTTTCTTATATTGGAACATGTTAGACTCTTTCACCTAGATAATGCCCTTAAGGTGTTTGAATGTTTCGATCATATCACCTCTTTTGCTCTAGGGTATACATATTGAGCTCCGTTAATCTGTCCTCATATGTTTTCTGATGTAGTCCCTGCACCATTTTGGTTGCCGTTCTGTGGACTGCCTCAGTTTGGTTAATGTCCTTGTGAAGGTGTGGCCTCCAATACTGCATGCAGTACTCCAGATGGGTCCTAACCAGTGTCTTGTAAAGAGAGATTATTACCTCCCTCTTCCGACTTGTGATACCAGTACTAATACACCCCAACATCCCCCTAGCGTTACCTATTGCTGTAGTGGTCTGCTTGGACAGGGTTCGACCTTAACATAGAATTACTAGTCCGGGGCATAGTGCAGATTGCCTTGGACTAGTGCAGATGCCTCCCTACCTGTCCGTGTGGGCTAGTGCGGTTTTGGCGTCTGACGTCAGCTTCCGTGGCAGCAAAGCCCAATATTCCGATTGGCTAGTCTAGCCTAGCAGTGTAATGTTACACAAGCCGGCAGGGAGGGCGAAGCAATTGAAATCGGAACAGCACTGGTAGCCGACATCAGAGCAGAGGCTACCAATTGAATTGAGCTGCAGGGAGTAGGGGCAGGAGAAGAGAAGAGCGTGGTGACGTGGATGGGCAGGCTGATAATGTGATTGGACAGTGTTGTTGACTGAGCCTTGTTGTCATTGGCAGCAAGCATGGCTGGGAGGGCTTAAGTGCTGGAATGGAGAATAAGGGTGGCGTTTGGGGCCTTAAAACACCAAACGTGAAGAAGATTTGAATCAGAAGGCTGGTGGCAAACTTGAGGACGATCAGTTAGCATCGCGAACACTCTTTGGCGTCGTCGGACTGGATCTTGGCTTGGGGATTCACGGAAGCTCAACTACGGCACGGCGGTTGCAGCAGCGTACGGCGATGGTCCAAATCAGTTTCGGGACTCGGGACTGTTGTATTCTGATCTTCTCCGGGGGTGTGGATTTGAAAATCAGAGGGGCAGACTGGGAGCTGGATCACTCGACTGCTACAGAAGAACGCCAGGGTCAGACAGGTACGGTCATTCATTTATTTTCAGAGGTTTTGGGCGGCAACAATGTTGTGGTGGGCAGGTTTCAGGAGAGGAATAGCTGTGCTAGTGTGCTCACTGTGTTTTTTTTACTACCTATCCCTCCGATTGCTTGTTAAGCTAACTTCTTGCCGTTTGATTAATAGCCTGCCCAGCAACTGTGGGGGTGTGCTGGGTGTGTAAAATGTCTAATGTTACCATATATTGTCTTCTTGAGGTACTGTAGCTACTGTGGGGCTGGTCATGTCAACTCATGAGGTTGTTCTAATTCTGCTGAATGATTGTCATGAAAATCCAAGTGATTGTGATGGGGGTCACGGGGTTGGGAAGGGAGGAAGAACAACAAACATGCCTGCTGCAAGTATGTAGTGATAGGATGACTGCTGTTTTCATTTTACCATTTCTGACTGAATTCCTTCTGTAGCTTGTCGTGGAGCTGCTTGGCATGTGGCTTGAGTAGGTGGGCGTGAGCATGTCTGTAGCTTACTGTGGGGCCAGAAGAACAATTATTTTCTACACAAAGTGCTGCTTAGTTCATTCATGTTTGAGTGTGTGGTTGTGGGGAGTGGGGTGGTGTGTTGTTCTGAAGTTCTGTGTGGGGGGTGGGGCTGAGGGCAAACTGTCAGTCGCCAGTCTTTCTTTGCAGCTTCAAACTGATTATGCCAAGCTCAGGTAAGTCAAGTGTGTTTCTTTAAATCACAGCTGTTTGGGGCTTTCTGAGGTTGCGTGAGGGCGGTGGGGAACTCTCTAAAAGTGTGTTCTGGTCTGGATTTGCCGTTGTTCTCATCTGATATTAAATATATTTTGCATTTTGCAAAACAGTATGTCACATTGGCTAGTTACATTGTGTTCTGCTTTACAGCTTCTTCCCGCAGATTCTGTTATGTTGTAGAGCTAATGCTTTGGGGTGCCATTTCAGACTTAAAATGTACTGCTTAGTTGAATCATTCTGGCTACAATTACAAAGTATGACAACCAGTCCCAAAGACCGCAACACATGAGCACACAGCCACTGGACCAGGAATCCAAACAATTGGATGCCCTGGGGAGATGCATGTATGCGGCTGCTACATGCTCCATTAGGTCCCTGAACTACCTAACCCATATGGTACAGTTTCAGAACACCCTATGGAAACAGGGCCAGGACCTGGTCAATAAGCTTCCAGATGACGATCAGAAGGTGGAGCTCCTAAACCTTCTCCGCACAGGGTCTGATGTGGGTACCCAAGTACTACGAGCCACATACGATTCTGTGGACTCATCTGCCAGAGCTGCAGCTTCAGGCATCTGCCTCCGATGACACTCTTGGCTCCATGTCTCCGGCTTCACCCCAGACGTACAGAAGAACATTCTCGACGTCCCATACAATGATGAAGTCGTCTTTGGTGAACCCTCGGAGAAGGTCATCACCAAACTCCAGGACACTGGGAAGGCAGTCAGGTCTGTACAGGCCATGTACAGATCCAGGCCCAGTTCCTTTCGTAGGAACCAAAGCTGTTTTTGCAGCCAGCAAAAAAGGCAGCAGCCACGTTCCAGCCAGCAACAAAGGGGCACCTTTCAGCGGAAAGCCCAGGCTAAGTCGTCCCCAGGCAGAGCCCAACGCTACACTAAACCGGCCCAGCCTGCAGGGACCAGTGCTGCCACAGCATGACTCCTTCCCGGCCCCCGCTCCTCCTCTGGATCAAAGGGCACAAAGGGTCGGGAGTCACATTGCTCGCCACTTTTCAGAGTGGCAGTCGATTACCACCAACTGGTGGGTTCTCCAATTGGTCAAGAAAGGTCATTTTATAGAATTTCTCGACCACCAGCCGGCAAGACCTCCTCTGCCTTCCTGTTACTCGGGTCAGCATGCCCTGCTCATACAGCAGGAAGTGCTCACGCTCCTGGAAAAAGAAGCAATAGAGCACGTTCCACGGAACCAGAGGGGTGCAGGATACTATTCTCACTTCTTTCTGGTTCCCAAGAAAACAGGGGACCTCTGTCCAGTACTGGACCTCAGCTACCTCAATGAGTCGGTCCTGTACAAACGCTTCCACATGGTGACCCTCCCAGGTCTGATTCCCATGCTCAAGCAGGGTGCCTTTCTAGCATCTTTGGACATGCAGGACGCTTACCTGCATATTCCCATTGCTCAAGCGCACAGGAAGTTTCTGCGCTTTGAGTTCCAGGGCCACCATTATCAGTTCCGAGCCCTCCCCTTCGGACTGTCATCAGCACCTCAGGTATTCACGAAGTGTATGGCAGTCATAGCTGCGGCTCTGAGGAGACAAGGCCACTACGTGTTCCCCTACCTGGACGACTGGCTTCTCATGGCACCCTCTCGGGAGGCCTTGATGTCCTCTACCCATTGCACTCAGTCTCTGTTCGAGACGCTGGGCATCATGATCAATCATGAGAAGTCATGCCTGGTTCCGTCACAGACTCTGCAGTTCATAGGTGCAGTTCTGGACACCATCCAAGGGAAAGCTTTTCTTCCCCAGGACAGAGCAGAACGTATCAGATCCCTCATCAGGGACATTTTGGCGAAGAAGACCGTTCCTTCCAGATTGGTACTTTGCCTGCTCAGACACATGGCTGCGGCCATTGCAACAGTCCCGTTCACTCGTGTCCACATGTGGGTCACCCAGTGGATGTTACGGGTTCAATGGGACCAAAAGCAAGACCATCTGCAGCTTCCAATCCGGATCACGAAGACCATAATCTGGGATTGGCAATGGTGGCTAGATCCGAAGACTCTATCGGCAGGGGTCCTCTTCATTGCGCCATCTCCGATAGTGACACTCTCTACAGACACCTTGGGGCTCGGATGGGGAGCATACCTTGACAGTGTCTGGTCTCAGGGCCTGTGGACAGCCCAAGAGACTCATCTCCACATAAATATCCTGGAAATGAGAGCAGTTCTTTACGCCCTGCAGGCTTTCCAGTCGGAGATTCCACCGGGTACCATTCTGTTACAAACAGACAATTCCACGGTGATGTATTACCTTAACAAACAAGGAGGCATCCATTCCTACCCACTTTGCAGGGAGGCCATGAGGGTGTGGGATTGGGTTTTGCAACATGGCGCAAACCTCACTGCTGTTCATGTCCCAGAAGTGGACAACGTCATTGCAGACAGCCTGAGCCGCTCTCAGGCCACAATCCATGAGTGGGAACTACTCCAGGAGGTAGTAGAGGATCTGTTTCACAGATGGGGTACACCAGAGTTAGACCTTTTCGCGTTCCCATCCAACGCAAAACTGCCCAATTTTTGCTCGCTAGATCCAGGGCCTGGTAATTTCTGACGAGACGTGTTGTCCCTCTCCTAGGTGGGCAGACTCCTCTATGCCTTTCCCCCCTTTCCATTGATCCAGAGGGTTCTTATAAAACTTTGCAGAGAGCAAACGATGCTGATACTCATCGCGCCATTCTGGCCCAGGCAGATATGGTTCCCTCTGCTACAGAAGCTATCCCGGGAACCTCCGGTGCCTCTGCCAATCAGCTCTCACTTGTTGTCTCAGGAGGAAGGCTCCTTGGTCCATCCAGACCTTCGTTCACTGAGCCTGCATGCTTGGCTCCTAGAGACATAGCCATTTTGCGACACAGGGACTCGCAAGAGGTAGCTGACGTTCTGGTGGCCACGAGAAAACTGGCCACTCATGCTACTTACGCCATGAAATGGTGCTGTTTTTGCCTATGGGTTGAAGCGAGGGGGGGGGTTGCCTCTAGAATGTCCAGAAAAGTCAATCTTGGACTACCTCTTGTCTCTTTTTCAGACAGACCTGGCCTACTCCTCGATCAAAGTACACCTCTGTGCCATATCAGCCTATCATTATCCTATAGGCCAACGCACCATATCTCAGTTGGACACAGCACGAGCCTTCCTGAGAGGTATTCTCCACCTTAGACCTTCAATTAAGGATCCAATTCTACCATGGGATCTATCTTTTGTCCTGGAGCAGCTTATGCTGCCACCCTTTGAACCAGCTGCGGATTGCGAGCTCTGTCTTCTCACTTGTAAGACGTTGTTTTTAGCTGCTGTTACCTCAGCCAGAAGAATTTCTGAACTCCATGCACTCATTTGCAAAGAGCCTTATTTGGTTTTTCACAAAGACAAGGTATCCCTACAAACTAATCCCAAATTTCTGCCTAAGGTGGTCTCAGCTCTCACTCTTAATCAGGACATCGATCTACCAGTGTACTTTCCCAACTATTTGAATTGAGGAGAGGTCCTGCTGCACACCCTAGATGTGCATAGGTGTCTCCAATACTACCTGACCAGAACAAAACACCACCGAAAATCGGACCAGCTTTTTGTCTCCTTTGCCCACAGGATGATGGGAGCTCCTGTTTCTAAACAGTCACTGTCCAGGTGGCTCATTCAGTGTATCACGTTCTGTTACCAGAAGTGTAACAAACCCTTACCGGGTGCAGTCAAGGGTCATTCTCAAGGGGGATGGCTACCTCCTTTGCGGCCCTTAAGAATGTGTCCACTTTGGCTATCTGTGCTGCAGCTACTTGGAGCTCCGTGCACACTTTCATCAGGCATTACAGCCTGGATATCGCATCGAGGTGAAGAGTAGGTTTTGGTCTAGCAGTCCTTCAGGGACTTCTGTCCTAGGCTTAGGTTCCATTAAGGATTTCTACCTTCCCTTCTCCCAATGTTGTGGGATTTCCAATATTGCTTGAGAATCTGTCCTAATGGTGTAACCTGCTGCAAGAGCTGTTTCTCAAAGTAAGATAGCACAGTTACTTAAGAGCTTACCGTAAGAGTAGATCTTCGAGAACAGCTCTTGCAGCAGGTACTTTCCTTCCCACCATCCCCGCTGGAGATAGATTCTAGTTTCAACATCCTTCGACTAGGATCAGGTGTCTCAGCATCTCTCTGACTGCCATTTGATGGCGGATCCTCAGTCTCCTCTTCTGATGTCATCCAGTGGCCGGGAGTCTCTAGCGGGAGAACTGGGGATTCTGGGGGACCGCCCCCTTATGTACTGTGCTTGACGTCCAGGGCAGGACCGACGTTGGGGGCGGTCCCCGCTGAATACTGCTAGCTAGAAAATTTCCATGGGGTCCTGGCGCCTGCCGGCTTTAGTCCTAATGGTGTAACCTGCTGCAAGAGCTGTTCTCAAAGATCTATTGCTCCGATAAGTTCTTACATAACTGTACTATTTGCCTTCACCTCACTCCCCCTGCGATATATGCCCGCATGCAATATACCCGTAATTCTCGCTTCACTCGCAGCTCACTCAAGCCCTCATACCTTATCCCTTTTTGTAGTACTTATCAGGCCCAATGGGCCTTCTTCAGTAGGGCAACATTGCTAATGAATGGTCTCCCATCTGAAGTCATTGATGAGAAAAATCTTGGCCCTTTCAAGCGCAAACTGCGCCACCACCTAACTGACATTCCAGACATCGACTGTACCTTCTAGGACTGCAGTTATCCTTCTATTAGTGCCACTTCCCCATTCCCTTCTCCCTCCCCTACCCATTACCTGTGTCCCTTTACCTCCTTCTCCACCACCCTCCTCCCATCCCACCCACCACACCTCCACCTCCCCCTCTCCACTCTCCTCCCCTAACTTATTTCACCTTCTCACCTTCACCTTAATTTCCCTTCCCTCCCTCACCTCCAGTTCATTACCTCTCCCTTACTCCTCCACCCTCCCCCTTTTTTGTGCCCCTCAACACTTCTTACATGTAGCACTTTTTGACAATGTCTTATCTCTGCCTTTTCCTATCTTCTCTCCTTCCACTCTGAACATGCCCTTAGGCGTCCTACGCTCCCCCTCGCCACTGCATTTTATCTCAACTAACTCCTTCCTTGAGTAGCATCTCTTAGGGTACAACCCCGCTGTAATCCTGTCTCTCTGCCTCCTTCATTCAGCACCTACTGTTGTTTCCACATGATGTTAAAACCACTGTCTGTGTACTAATATGTGTCTGTATAATGTGACCTAAATTTGCTGTATGCTACTTCTTACTCTTGGACTCTGTTTTTTTACTGTGTAATTCATGCTGACACGGAACCTTTGTAAAAGAACCTTTGGTTAAAAGGTATTTGTAACCCTAGAATTAAATAAATAAATACATAACAGCTAATATTTTTCCTAGTCAAACTACCTCTTGTTGGGAGCTGCAATACTGAACATAGGATTTGCAAGAAAGCGAGTTGTGCTCACAACAGAGGAAGGGGAACCTTTCAATTGTCTTTGGTTTGTAGCAGATATACTGCAGGTGGAGGCTGCTTCTAACTGACAGGTGAAATAAGGAATTTACAATTATCAGGAAAAGACAGTCTTGTTACAGTTCTTAAGATTTTCATTGCAGGAAGATTTTAAACTCTGGGCGAAACATTTGTCACAAATCCTGAAATAAGTGCAGGTACAGGTTGTGTATTTGACCCAGACAATAAACTGTTTTCTGTGTTTATCTTTGTTTGCCTTAAAAGGCAATTCCAAACTTTCTCAGGAAGTGATTACATCACAGAGACTTAATCAGCCAATAGCTTGGGTAACAGACCTGAGAACAATAGTATTATAAGCAAGTGTTTATGGCAAACTCACCAGAACAGCTAATATTTTTCCTAGTCAAACTATCTCTTGTTGGGAGCTGCAATACTGAACATAGGATTTGCAAGAAAGCGAGTTGTGCTCACAACAGAGGGAGGGGAACCTTTCAATTGTCTTTGGTTTGTAGCAGATATACTGCAGGTGGAGGCTGCTTCTAACTTCCCTGAGGGAGGAAGTTGCCCATCTTCAGGCCACACTGGACAGCAGTAAGAGAACCTTCCCCCAGGCCAGACTGGATGGTAGGAAGGGAACCCCCCCATCCAGGGAGCACCAGAGCCACCACCACTACCTCAGAGGTTGCAAAGAAAGCACAGCAGTTGGACCACAGTGGGCTCAGGGAGGGTGAGGAGGGTGGAACAGAGGCACACCCAGTCAGTTGTTCCACTCCACAATCCATACACCATTCTGGGAGAGCACAGCTCCCCTATGGATGCACCCACAGAGGAGATTAAGGAGGCTGAGGACAACTGTCACAGGGGAGGCCCACAGGAAGGAGGCAGAGGACACTGCAAGTAAAGGAAGCAGCTCCTGGTGGGGGACTCAATTATTAGGGGGATAGAACTGGGGGGAGCAGGGAAAACTGAAGTAAGGTGCCTGCCTGGTGCCATGGCTTGGAGGGACAGGAAGTGCATCCTCAGGATCACGAGAACAGCTGCACGGGAGTCTGAGCTGGATGTCATTGTCCACCTAGGGACAAATGACTTGGCACAACATGAGATTAGAGCAGTGCAGAAGGACTTTGTAGAACTGGGGAGGGGCCTAAGACAAGTAGCACACATAGTATCCTCAGAGGTGCTGCCTGTAAATGGCATGAGTGAGGCAAGGGTACTTTGCACCATGCAGTTTAATGAGTGGTTGAAAAAATGGTATGGAGCACAGGGGTTTGGCTTCATTGGGGACTGGGGTTCCACCTGGAGGGACACCAGCCTATACTGGCAGGATGTATTGCATCTGTCCAGGAAGGGAACAAGTCTTTTGAGCAATCGGTTTAAATGCTTCATTGGCAAGCTTTTAAACTAGTCAAGGAGGGAGGCACTGATAAGCAGCAGGAAAATCCCAGCCTCTCCCTACAAAACAGGGTACTAAATGAGAAAAAGACCGAGGTAGAAAGGTCAGTGGGGGATGCTGCAACAGAAAGTAAAGCCATCAAAAAATGGAAAGCAATGAGTACCAATGCTACGTAGTCTGAGTAACAAGCTTCCTGAATTAGTGGCCTTGATGGAGGAGGAACATCTGGATATCGTGGCAGTCACAGAAACATGGTTCGCACAAAACCATGACTGGGACGTAAACATACCAGGATACACTATCTACAGGAGAGACAGAGCGGGTAAAAGAGGAGGAGGAGTAGCTCTTTATATAAGGGAAGGAATCAAAGTAACAGAAAAAAAGAGAAAACAGGGAGGAGAAGAAGCACTGTGGGTAAATTTGGAGACCAGCAATGGCACCACAATCCGCACAGGGGTTGTATACAGACCCCCTTCTCAGAGGGAGGAAATGGACAAGGAAATGATAGAAAGTATACTTAGTATGGCAAAAAAAGGGGAGATTTTGCTGATGGGTGATCTGAATATGCAGATGTTAACTGGAGTGCAGTTGCGCAGCCACTTGAAGAGTGGGTTATTCTAGATGCCCTACAGGGGCATGCCTTAGACAACTAGTATTGGAGCCCACTCGAGAGGGAACAATCTTAGACCTAGTTCTCTCAAATGGAGATGAAGAGAGGATCACAGATGTAAAAGTGGGTAGCCATCTGGGAACTAGTGACCATCGAACAGTATGGTTCACAATAAACACAGCAATAGAGTCAAGCCATACAAAGGCAAAGATACTGGACTTTAGGAGGGCTGACTTGGCCAAAATGGGTAAGTGCCTAAGGAATGCACTAGCAAATGGGCAGGAAGGAGGGTTGGAAGAACAATGGAGAATAATAAAACTGCCATCACAGAGGCAACAAGCCTTTGTGTGAAGCAAATAAACAAAACTAAACGATGTAAGAAACCACTATGGTTCTCAAAGGAAGTGGCAGTGAAGGTTCAAGAGAAAAAAGCTTTCAGGAAGTACAAGGAATCACAGAAGGAGCAGGACAGAGAACTGTATCAGTTAAAGCAAAAGGAAGCTGGGAAGGCAGTCAGAACAGCAAAGGCCCAAACCGAGGAAAAGATAGCCAACTCAGTTAGAAGGGGATAAAACCTTTTATAGGTACATCAGGACAAGGAAGACCAAGGGAGGGATAGTGAGGCTTAATAAGGGGGGTAGGGTGGGCAGAGGAGACTGTGAAAAGGCAGAGATACTAAAAATATTTTTGCTCAGTATTTACAAAGGAAGAGGGAGGTACCTAGAACAAACAGTAGAAACACACTGGATACAGAAGTTGATACCAGCCCATTTACAGAAGAAAGGGTTCTGAAAGAACTCTTAAAACTGAAGGTGGACAAAGCAATGGGGCCTGATGGGATTCATCCCAGAATTCTAAAAGAACTAAGGGTAGAATTAGTGACACAGACTACCCTGTTTAACAAATCATGGGAGGATGGGGTGGTACCCGAGGACTGAGGAGGGCAGATGTGATTCCTCTTCACAAAAGTGGGAGCAAGGAAAGCAGGAAACTACAGACCTGTTAGTTTAACCTCAGTGGTAGGGAAAATGATGGAATCACTTCTGAAGGAAAGAACTGTCGAGTATCTAGAGGCCAGAGGGGCACAGGACCCAAGGCAGCATGGATTCACAGCAGGAAGGTCATGCCAGACAAATCTGATAGATTTCTTTGACTGGGTGACCAAAGTAGTAGGTCAGGGAGGGGCTGTGGACATGGCCTACCTAGACTTTAGCAAGGCATTTGACACAATCCCACACAAAAGATTAATATACAAGTTAGCTAGCCTGGGAGTGGGTCCCAAGATGACAGCCTGGGTAAAAATTGGCTGGAAAATAGGACACAGAGTAATAGTAAATGGAGTCCACTCTGATGAAAGGGGGGTTACTAGTGGGGTACCGCAGGGTTCAGTATTAGGACCGGTCCTCTTCAATGTCTTTATAAGCAACATTGCAGAGGGACTGGAAGGAAAAGTATGTCTCTTTGCAGATGACACAAAGATCTGCAACAGAGTTAATGCACAAGGTGGGGTGGAAAGGATGAAAAGGGACTTGGCAAGGTTAGAGAAATGGTCAAATGTATGGCAGCTTAGATTCAATGCTAAGAAGTGCAAGGTAATGCACCTGGGAAACAAAAACCCAGGGGAAGAGTACACAATGAGGGGTGAGATACTAACAACAACAAAAATGGAAAGGGACCTGGGGGTATTCATATCAGATGACCTAAAGGTGGGCAAGCAATGTGAGAGGGCAGCAATGAGGGCTGGGGAATATTGGGATGCATAGGAGAGGCATCACCAGTAGAAAACAGGAAGTTATTATCCTCTGTACAGACAGCTGGTCAGACCCCATCTGGAGTACTGTGCAGTTCTGGAGACCCGGTCTCGCAAAGACATAGACAGGATGGAAGCTGTCCAGAGGAGGGCAACTAAAATGGTGCAGGGTCTGCACGGAAGACATATGAAGAGAGACTAAAGGAGCTTAATATGTATAGCCTCGAGGAAAGGAGAGAGAGGGGGACATGATGAAACTTTCAAGTACCTCAAGGGACTCAACAAAGTCCAAAGGGTAGCATCTTTCAAAAAAGAGGTGTGCATGAACAAGGGGCACAATTTGAAGATAGAGGTGGGGCAGCTCAGAGGTAATTTAAGGAGTATTTTTCACAGGAGGGTTGTGGATGCATGGAACGGCCTTCCGGTGGAGGTCGTGGAGTCAAAAACAGTGGTGGAATTCAAGCATGCATGGGACAGTCATAAGGCAATTCTGGGGGATGGGGGTAGGAGGAAGTAGGCTGCTGGTTAACTAGGATCTGCAGCTTATCCAGTAGGCAGGGAAATGGGCAGACTGGGTGGGCCAAGCGGTCCTTATCTGCCGTCAAATTCTATGTTTCTATAAATAACACCACCATGGAATACTTCCACTCCAAATTTGTACAGATCTGGGCTCAGCATACTTCCCTTCGCAAAACCAGGGTCCAATGTTCACACCTCCTCTGGATCTCAGTGGAAATTCTGGCTTGCCACCGTGCACATGACCAGGCCTGGAAGTCATTCGCAGCATCTGGCTCCCCTGTTGACCTTTACAGATACCGCACCCTGTGAAATTCATGCACTAGAGCCACCAGACTAGCCAAGGTTGAGTTTTTCTCTTCTTCCTTCCAGAAGAATCTAAGTCACCCCTCCAAGTTCTGGAAAGTGATTCATGACCTTTTCTCTCCTCCTATCCAGTCTCTCGCTCCCATTTTAAATGTTGGAGCCTCCTCAGTCTCTGATCCTCCCTCTGTGGCTACTGCCTTCAACACCTACTTCACCACATGTGCTTCTGCTCTGCTCTCCTCTCTTTCTTCATTCCTCCTCACCCTCCCTCCTCTTCCACTACCCCCCTTTTTCTTCTCATGGGTTTCCCCATCCTCCTCCCTGAAAGCTCTCCTAGCCCTTAATCCCCTACAGAGCAATAGCCCTGACAGGCCTGACCCAAAACTCCTACACCTCTCTGCCCATGCCTTTGCCTCCCTTCTCAACCTCTCCTACTTTGATATTGTCCCTGAGTCTTGGAAGCATGCAATTGCCATTCCACTACATAAAGGTGGATACTCCACCTCTCCTGGTAATTTTTATCCAATTTCCTTCCTCCCTACCCTGTTCATATTTGAAGAGCACATAGTCCTTTCGCAACTCTCCCTCTTCTTTGACTCCTCTTTATTCTTCATCCCTTTCCAGTCTGGTTTCCGAAAACTCTACTCTACTACTTCCTCCCTTCTTTGACTCATGGCTCCAACCACACTGCAATGGACTAGGGTCTCCTCACTGCCACCATCTTTGTGGATTTAGCGAAAGCTTTTGAAAATGTCTCCCGTCCCCTCCTCCTATATAAGCTTGAGATGAGCAGGCCTCTCAGTCCCTGCCACTAATTAGTTCAGCTCCTACCTCTCTGGCAGAACTCAACCTGTGAAGCTTGGTGATGCCATTTCCCCTCCACTCCCTATAACCACTGGTGTCCCCCAAGGTTCTGTACCTGGTCCCCTCCTGCTCTCCAGTTTTTTAAATCATCTTTTATATGCCATGGAGTGGATCCAGGAGTCCGATAGATGGGGGAGCTCAAGTCAGATAAAAAATAGAAATAATAGGTCGGGGGTCTGGCTGGGCCACCTAGACCCCCAGAAATTTTTTAATATGTTGGTGCATTCTGGTGGGTATTTCTAATGCAATTTCTACTCATTTCCTCCCTCTCTCCCCATGCTTTGTTAGTTGCACCCTAGCACCATCCCCAGAGTCCCCACAGTCCACATGACAGTGTGTTGCCCAAAATACCCTCCCACCCCAAAATAAAACAAAATACCAAAAGACTGCAGCTTGGCAGCAGCACATCTGAAACACATAACAATGAGACAAGCTGAAAGAGACTTGGTGATAAAGACAAATTGCAGACAAATGACAATCCATGTAAACAAGTTCGCAAATGTCACTCACTCAAGCATGTTATGACATTACCATAAAGCCAACCCATCCCAGTTTGTCCTGCAGTACAGATTAAGCTATCCCTCAACCTTACCTCAGTGAAAAAATAAATACAGTAACTATAGAAATATGGGAACAAAGTCCCTTTGCTATCTAGTTTCTGAAAATATAATTTCAAGTTTGCTTGCTATTTTTGCAAAACAGATTTTATTCTACAGAGCAGCTTATTCCAAAAAAATACATTTTTAAATAAATAAAATATTTGTTATGGTTGTAAAATTTCCTTTACTGGGATAACCCCATGGTATGAGGCATCTCATTTTTTTATGATAGGCCCAAGAAGTTAGTAAGTAGACAGCAGAACACAGTTTTTAAACGAATATAAAAATGCATTTTTTTTTTATTAGCAACAGCACTTGCTTGGGTACATCACAACTTGCACCCCCCTCCCCATTTAACACATATAACTACATAAACTAAATATTTGATTCTATCACTTTTTCTCCGGTTTTGTAACTGCCTGTGTCAATGTGCCAAACAAGGTCTTATGACTTCTGTTGCTAATTTTGCTCTCCAAGCATGCAGAAACTCCTGCATGTGCCATAATATACAGCAGAACAACTTCAAAACCCCTATGTCTATTCAAACAACATGAAGTCTTGCTATATTATGACATATGCAGTTTGTCCCAGCTTTAGAACTGCTCCGGAGGTGAAAGAGTTAACTTTCCATGCCAGGCATGGAATCTTGAGCGAGCTCGGTTGAAAATTCTGTCTGTTGTTCTTCAAACCCAAACTGTCAGATTCTTTACTCCGCCTCACTGAACAGTTGCTCCGGAGATTTCTCCTTCTGCTCGGTTCATTTTGTCAGTTAAAAAGTGTAATTTCTCATTTTTTTAAACCGCATTTGTCTTATTTTAACCGCAACCGGTCTGTTCAAGCTCTGTCTGTGGTATCGTAAGTAATAGATAGGTTTTACATTTTCTCCGTGTGGAACTTGCAAACGTTATTATCGGTTCGGTTTGAACCGATCAGGTTGTTGTTAAACTTAATTAAATTGCATTTAGAGTGCGGTTCCCGGTTCTTATCGGTTCTAAAACCGGATTTCATTACGGTTTTTTCCACGACCCGTGACAGTTGGGAACCGATATGGTGTCTTTGCTATGCATTTGCCGTGAAAGGCAAAGCTTGGTTAGGCTGGCATTATGTCTGAGAAACCTAAAAGAAAAACCGCCTGTTTCAGACTGTAGTGTCTGTGGGAAGCCTTGCCAAGGCCACCCACACACCACATGTGATTATTGTCTGGGGTTTGACCACTCATTGCAGACTGCCAGATTTGCAAGAATTTCCCTGCAGTACCCTGGATAAGAGAGTTGGTAGGCTCAGGGGCGAGGAGGGAGCCAAAGTCCGCTGACCGGATGGCCAGCAGCCGGTTCGGTGCCAACCGAACGGAGGGGAGTGCCCTCTGACCAGGGCCAGACTTCCCTCGGCAAACGAAGAGCTGACTCTGAGGAGCCAGTTCCAGCAAAGAGGACTAGAAAAGTCAGCAGGTGTGAGTCAAAATTCCTTCTCCAACTGCTGCAGAGATAGCCAGGGCAATACAAATTGTCCAGTCACTTTCCCGTTCATTCAACCACCACTATCTGGCAAAGGTCGAGTTATTTGGTTCCACGGTTCAGAATATGATATAGAGTTTTATGAACCAGAGGAGGAGGATGATTATGAACAGAGTGAATGTGACTTTGAAAGTCTGGATGTGCCCATTGAACGGACATCTCCCCAGACAGACCTTCAGGAGTATCTCCCTAGGCTTTCTGAGTCCCCTTCTCATTTTATGTTTTATAAAAAAGTTGCTGAAACCCTCCAGCTCCCTTTGGAAGAAGCTGTGGATGAACAGGAGGAGCCTGACTATGTGGAAATGATGGATATCCCAGAGTCCAGGAGATTGTCTATTCCTTTACATAAATCTTTTAGGAAACAGACAATAAAAATGTTAAAAGGTCCTAACACTATACCTCCTGTGGATAAAAAAATGGACAGGAGGTACACATTGTCAGGCTCTGATACGGAGTTTCTTTCACAACAATGCAGCCATGTTGGGGTAGTGCAGGCTGCAGCCTGTGATAAGGCAAATATTCCCTTGGCTTCACACTCCCCTGACAAGGACTCCAGGAGGATTGATGCCATGGCAAAGAAACAATACATGGCAGCATCCTTGGGACTCAGACAGGCAAATTATATGGCCTATGTTGCAAGATACCAGAAATCCAGATGGGATACTGTTATGGCTTTAGCGAAACAGGTCCCTGGCCAGCTTGCCAAGGAGCTGGAGCAGGTGGCTGCTGATGGTATTGAGGCATCCAAGGTGCAATTCCATGCTGCAGTGGACTCTAATGATGTATCTTCAAGAGTCATGGCTACATCTGTGGCTTCTGAGAATGGCTTGGCTCAGGTGTACTAGCCTGTCACAGGATACCGAGGCTAAGGCCATGGATTTTCCTGTTGTGGGAAATTCTCTGTTTGGGGAGCAGACAGAGAATTACATGAAGAAAATGGATGAGTATAGAACCACTTATAGGAGTGCACAGGCCAAGGAGAGGCAAGCCACTCCTCTGAGGCAGCTTTCCAGGGGTAGGGGCAGGCCTTTTTCACAGGCCTTTTTACCAAGCCCAGGCTTCCTCTTCAGCTTATGCCCAGAGGGGGTTCTTCAGAGGGAGAGGCAGATGGGGTACGAGCAGGCCTGCTCCCACCCCTCAGCCTAAAGCCCCTGCCAAACAGGCACCCTGATGGGATGCCCAGGGCCGATTCTCCATTACCTGTAGGGGGCAGGCTGGCTTACTTCGTCCAGGACTGGAAATCTTTAACATCAGACAAGTGGGTCCTGGAAGTAGTAAGCCAGGGACTGGTTCTCAGCTTCAAAAAATTTCCAAAGATGAGAACCAGATCCTTTCCACCTGCAAATCCATTAGAGGCTCTCGCTTTGGAAACAGAAGTCTCAACCCTCCTGGCTCTCAGAGCTGTAGAAAGGGTTTCTCCCCTACACCAGGGCAAGGGTCTGTACTCCAGGTACTTCCTTACCCCAAAAGACAGGAGAGTGGCGGCCATCCTGGACCTAAGATATCTGAACAAGCACCTTTAAAACCAAAATTTAAAATGGTGACTCTGGGAATGATTTTACCTCCCTAAGGCCAGGGGACTGGCTAGCTTCCCTGGACCTCAAGGATGCTTACTTCCATGTTCTTATTAGAAGCTCCACCGAAAGTACCTCAGATTCGAACTGCCCTCAGGCCATTATCAGTTCAGAGCAATGCCCTTCAGCCTTACCTCTGCCCAAGGGTATTCACAAA
This sequence comes from Neoceratodus forsteri, assembly GCA_016271365.2. Lineage (NCBI taxonomy): Eukaryota > Metazoa > Chordata > Ceratodontiformes > Ceratodontidae > Neoceratodus > Neoceratodus forsteri. Next base: position 715,364,428 of record CM057454.1, on the reverse strand, counting down.
ATGTCTGGCAGTAGCAGTTGCTCATTTAAGAAGGCAAAAGATTGCCATCTTTCCCTACCTGGACGACTGGCTCATTGTGGGTCAGTCTCCAGACCAGAATCCAGATCACACCTGCAAGTTACCCAGCAGCTGCTTACCTCTCTGGGCTTTCTTCTCAATCTTCCAAAGTCAGTTCTAGAGCCTGTTCAGCTACTCACCTTCATAGGCGCAGAACTGGACTCAAAGCAGGCCAGAGCTTTCCTTCCTCTAGAAAGAGTAAAGACCCTGGAGGCTCTGGCTTCCTCCTTCACTCTGCAGGTCTCTCGACCAGCAAGGCACATTCTGCAGCTCCTCGGGCACATGGCTGCTTCCACAGCTGTAGTGCAAGGAGCAAGATTTCAGATGAGGGACATTCAGTTCCATTTGAGAGCCTTCTGGTCTCAAAGGAGAGATCCTCTAACCAAATTGATCCCAGTAACTTGAACCCTGATCCAGGCCCTGCAGTGGTGGCAGAATCAGAGCAATCTGAGACAGGGGGTTCCTTTCATCCCTCAATCTCACTCCTTGACCCTTACTACAGATGCGTCCCTCTTGGGATGGGGAGCTCACATAGCGACCTCACCACCCAGGGATTGTGGTCACCTCAGGAATCTCTGCTCCACATCAACCTGTTGGAACTCAGAGCTGTTTTCTAGCACTGCAGGTTTTTCTGCATCTGTTCAGAACAAAGTGGTACAGGTCAGAACAGACAACACCACTACAATGTGGTACATCAACAAACAAGGGGCACTCGGTCTTGGCCTTGTGCACCGAGGCAATGAAGTTGTGGTCTCTGGCTTATTCCCTGAACACTTCCCTCATGGCAGTTCACCTCCCAGGCAAGGACAATGTCCTGGCAGATGCTCTCAGCAGGATTTCCCAGGGCCATCACGAATGGTCACTGGATCCCCTAGTACTGGAGTTAGTATTTGCCAGGTGGGGCACCGCTCAGATAGATCTTTTTGCAGCCCCAGACAATCACCAACTTCCACTTTTTGTTGCAGGCCCCCAGTGTTGGGCTCAGTCCCTCTGGATGCCTTCCTTTCTTGACTGGGAAGGGAAGTTCCCCTATGCCTTCCCCTTCCTCTCTGTTCAAGGTGCTAGTCAAAATCAGATCTCAACCTTGCAAGATGATTCTGATTGCTCCAGATTGGGCCAGACAGCCCTGGTATCCACTCCTTCTGTCCTTAGCAGTCCACCTTCCCCTGTGTCTTCCCAGGAATCACAATCTGTTAACCTATGCCCAGGGGAGAGTTTGGTATCCGAATTTCAAATCCCTTAACCTCAAGGCCTGGCTCTCGAAGAGTTAGAGTTTGCTGACCTACACCTTTCTCAAGGTGTACTCGGTATCTTGAAAGCTTCTAGGAAGCCTTCCACCAGGGCTACTTATAATTCTAAATGGAAAAGGTTTTCCATATGGTGCTCTGGTAAGCATATTTCCCCAGAATCTGCTGATTTGTCCACAGTCCTGGATTATATGGTCCATCTAAATACTTTGGGGCTAAGGCCAGCTACCCTGAAAGTGCATTTGGCAGCTGTCTCTGCTTTTATTTCAGCAGGAAAGCCCTCTTCTCTTTCTGCTCACCCTGTATTCTCCAAGTTTTTCAAGGGATTGCTTCACACCAAACCTCCATTCAGGGACCCTGCTCCTACCTGGGATCTTAATGTTTGCATTGCTCAGCTAATGCAACCCCCCCTTTGAACCTTTGTCTTCAGCAGAGCTTAAGTACTTGACTTGGAAAACTGTGTTTCTAGTAGCCATCACTTCTGCCAGGCGCATAAGTGAATTACAAGCTTTGTCAGTGGAGCCTGATTTTATCTCCTTTCACAGAGATAAGGTAGTCCTCAGGACTAACAGGAAGTTCTTGCCTAAGGTGGTTTCAGATTTCCACCTTAATCAATCTATATCTCTTCCAGTGTACTTCACTGACCATTCCTCCTCTGGCGAGAGGAGGCTGCACAGCTTAGATGTAAAGAGAGCCCTTAGTTACTACATAGAGCGTACTAAGGGTCACAGGTTTGACTCCTCCAACTGTCTGGCCACTTATGGTGAGGTTGGTAAAGGAAACCTGCCACTAAAAGATCCATTGCCAGGTGGATTGTCTCTTGTATCCAATTTGTTATCAAAACTGGGTAAGGTTCCCCTTCAGGCCTGAGGGCTCACTCTACTAGAGGTACAGCTGCGCCCCTAGCTGCGCCAGGACATCCTATCTTAGAGATATGTCAAGCAGCTACCTGGAAAACAGTACACACTTTCACAAGCATTACTCACTGGATATCAGGCCAGGAGGGATGCTCGGTTTGGCACAGCTGCTTCAGAGCCTATTCCTAACTAGGTTCTGTCCCTCCTCCATGGAGGTACTGCTGTGTAGTCTGCATTAGTCATAATATAGCAAGACTTCATGTTGTTTGAAGAAAAATTACTCACCTTAGTAATGTTGTTTCTTCTAATGGAGTCTTGCTATATTATGACCTCCCCCTGCCTCTCAGAACTTCTACTTTGGGTATGGGGTGGGCAGTCCACTGTTGGCACTTATTGATGCCCCTTTTATATTTTCCACCCTTCTTTTGGGGTGTTTGGTGTGTGTTTTATTTTATCTTATCTTTTCTGGTCCCCTGACTTGAGTCTTGGTTTTGGGACCAAAAAATGTGTTAATATTTTAGTAGCCAGTTGGCTAGTGTAGGTTTACAGCTTCCACGCAGAATCTTAGTGAGTTTTGCACGTAAAGATCTGACGGTTTGGGTTTGAAGAACAACAGACAGAGTTTTCAACCGAGCTCGCGCTCAAGATTCCATGCCTGGCATGGAAAGTTAACTCTTTCACCTCCGGAGCAGTTCTAAGGCTGGGACAAACTGCATATGTCATAATATAGCAAGACTCCATTAGAAGAAACAACATTACTAAGGTGAGTAATTTTTTCTTACTTCCCTCTGTGCTCATTCACACTGTACAACCACGACTGAAAAGACCACATAGATTAGACATACAGTACATGCTGAAGTTTTTACCTCAGTTCAAAGGTCTCATGTATCAGTTTCTGCCTTTCCTGGTTCATGCTGTTGCTGAGACCAGACCTGCCCAAGTATTAGTTTTGTACCACTTCTAGCATGCTACCGGAGGGCACTACTCTCCAACTCCCTCTCCTGTGAATCCACACCAAAATCAATTTGCCATATAGGACAAAACTAGCAGTGACCTTAAACTATTTTAATGTCATGAATTTAAGCTCCCCATACTAGAAATTAATAACACTAGTACTGCATTTATTATACACCCAATCTGATGGAACACTAATGCTCTGTCCCATCCCAGCAGCCTCCCCCCACCCACTATAGCTTGAGACCATGAAAGACATCTTTTCAAAAGTAAGAAGTACCTGATTAAATGAAGACTTGATCCATTTTCAGCAGGCTGAAGTCTGTGTGCCCCTAGATGAGTACCGTGTCCGGTCACCTGGCCACCGGACTCTTTCTCTCTAGACAGCACACACTGACCCCATGACTCATAATGAGCAGAGCGCTCAGCTACAGCGTGCTTCAGCTACCAGAAGATGACCTAAACCTCACTCCAACTCCTTGTGCTGATTTACCAAGGCCACACTGGCCCCGCGTTACTGGACTGCTGCCATCTGAAACCCCAGGCTCTGCTCTTCACTTGTGGGCTCCGCTCTCTCTCTGTCTGCTCCTTAGTAGTACACTTGCTCATCTCTTGCTCCAGTGTTAATCTTCTGAGTGACTGAATTACAGCTCACTCTTGTTTTGGCAGCCCAGACATTTAAAGAACGTGCCCCTTGCTAGCCACATCCACTACTGGACGCAACAGCAAATCAGGAGAAGTGAGCAACAGGTGACCTGGTTGAGATCTGTATTGTTAAGGTCCACTCCGCTTTGCTGCAGCTGTTTCCCCCCCCCGCACAACCCCTCCCCCCCAAGCATGAACAAAGGAGCTGCACCAAGCCTGCAAAAGTAGAGAACAAATGCTCAGGCTCACCAAGGCAAGACCAGCTGCTGCCACAGTGCTGGGACCTGACCACATGGCACAGGACAAAAGTTAGTAAGAAATTCATGCTGGAGAGTTGCTTTTCTGGGGGGGGGGTCAACTATGTATTGCAGGTGGGGGTGGTTGTTTACTGCACTACCAGAACACAGGAGGACAGATGAGACCCATGTGGCTTAGGCAGCTTTCATGGAGGCATTAGTGCATACCGAGTAAGAATGCAGCACAGTGTGTTACTAATAGAGGAGCTCCATGATGGGGGAGCTATAGCACCCTTAGCCTCCCCTCTAAATCTGCCTATGCGTCTGCCTGCTTTTCTGCATCCATCCACATGTACGCAGATTACACGGCCCTGTTTGTCTCTGGGTCCTCTGCAACTGAGTGGTGTTCCAAGCTCTAACCTGATTTTGACTCAGTCCAGAAGTGGTTTAGGTCAAATCAGCTATCACTAATTGCCAAAAAGACAGTCTCCATGTGTTTTGGCACTAGACAGAGGCTCTCTAAACTCCAGTCCCTCCCATCTTTCCACACCCTAGATGGTGTCCCCCTTGACGATCTGTCTTCATTCAAGTACCTCGGTATCTGGCTTGATTGACACCTCCATTTCTCCCAACAAATAGATGCCATATTCAAAAAGCTCCACCCTAAACTTGGTGCCATCTATAGGCTCAAAAGTTGCATCCCCTTACCTGCCTGTTGGGACATCTTAATCAAGATGATTCTCCCTATTTTTGATTATGGCGATATTGTTTATGGTACTGTCCCTAAGTCCTCCCTATCCAGACTGGATCATGTCTTCCACTCCTTCTGCAGCTTCACCCTAAACTGCCCTCCCTGTACCCACCACTGTACTCTTTACTCTGCTTTCTCCCTCTCCCTTCCCCTCCCTTGAAGATCACCATCTAATCCACTATGCCTCCCTTACCTCCAAATTCTGTTTCTCCTCTCTTGACTCTCACCTCTTACCTTCTACCCCTTCCCCCTACTCCCTTTGTAACTCTGGACTTCACTCTCTCTAGACCCCTTCTTGCAAGTCACTTGTTGGTCAAGCTGCCTTCTCTTTCTGCTTTCCTAAAGTTTGGAATTCTCTGCTCCTATCTATTCACTCTGCCTCCTCCAAATCCTCTCTTATCTCACTTCTCTGCTCCCATACTTCTCCCTCCTGTTGCTGCCTATAAAGTGGCTCCCCCCACCCTCACTGGTTTCTACAGCCCTGTTTTCTACCCTCTAGGCTTAAATGTTTTGCATTCCCCTTACCTGCCCACCTCCCTATTTGTATATGTTACTATATTTTATGTGTACATATTGTACTCCTATATATTCTGCATATATATATGGTGCTTAACTCTGTATTTATTGGTACTATGTATCTGATTTTGTATGACTGTATGCACTTTATTGCTGTTCCCTTTCCCCTCCCCCCCAGGATGCATCTGGAAACAAGCTATTATTGGCTCAGTATGTCTTTCCAGGTGAAATGCTTTAATTAATAAATAAATAAATCACCTTCTGGTTAAAGTACACCAGTGCAGTACACACAAGGTGTATTGCTGACTGGTTTGGGGGAGGAAAGAGGAGCCAAGGTGGATGGGTGCTATCTCCAGCTCATAGTGTAAATTCATTGAAGACAGTAAGCTGGCCAGGGTGGCAGACTCTGTTGAGGATTTGAACAAACTTCAGGAGGATCTGAACAAGGTAAGAAGGGAAAATGTTTAAACTGGAAAGGCACACTAAGCTGAAGCTTGTTTCCAGGTGCGACCTGGGAGCAAAAGGAAGTTAAGTGACTTGCTCAGGGTCATAAAGTATGCAAGTGGGGGCTGTGGGATTCAAACCCAGGTTTCCAGGTTTGTAGATCGGAGCCCTAAACCTCTGCGCTATATTGCCTCCCAAGGTGATTGGATAGAGTCTTGGAGTCTTAGATTTAAGGTAACCAAATTCAAGGTGATACACTTGGTGAGGAAAACCAGAGGTGGTACCCACACACTGGGCACAACGCCCTGCTCAACACCCACCTGGAGAACTGTGTGCAGTTATGTATTCCTGAATAAAAAGAGGACACTGTGCCAGTCTAGAGGGTGTGATATAGGACCAACAATATGATCAAGGGGGTGGAGGATAAAAGCTGTCAGAAAAGGCTGGAGGTCCTTTACATGTTCACTGTAGGGAAAAGGAGGCTGATGGGACATGATCTTTGTCTTACACATACTCAAGGGTATCAAGGAGATTGAAAGGATGAAGTTATTTGATCTGGTGTGTACCTGCAGGATCCAGAGCCATGCCCTGAATCTCAGAGGCTGTAAATGCAGGGGTAAGTTTAGGAGGCAGCTCTTCTTCCAACTGATGGTGAACCTTTGGAACAGTATACTAGCAACAACAGCGGCTGTAAAGACAGTACAGGCCTTCAAGATAGTCTTGTACAAAAGCCTGATTGCCAAGGGAATTACAGGATACCCTGGGTAGTACAGGGGGTGGATTATTCCTTTCTATTTGAACATGTTTGCATGGTATATTTATTATTGCCTGCTTGTTTAACGGGGGGGGGCATAATGGGTCTAGAGTCCTTTAAAACCTCAAACTGCTTTATTACTAGGCTAGTGGTTAGAATCTTTACTAGCATCTGCTGCCCTCTCACTTTTCAAGGCAGTGTTTACAAACTGAGCCAAGAAACTTGTAGGATCTTAAAGCTTGTTGCGATCCAGGACTCTGCAAGGGAGCTATGTATGCACATGGATATCATGGCAGTATGCAGTGTCATCAGGGAGAAGCAAGGGACAAAGGAAAAATATTAGACTGCTAGCCTAGACCTGCCTGAATGGTGGCCACTGGTCCTCACGTGCCTGCACCATTTCAAGAGGCCCTATGGCACCTGTGGTGATGGGACTGGAAGGCTGCCAGGCTTCAGGAGGCCGACAACAAATCTGGTAGGAGAAAACACATTAAAAAAGTTATTCAGTGGCCAGCCTAGTGGCACTGAGGGCTTGGGCATCCTTGCCTTTCCTCGAGCTATGCCAGTGACCCTGGTTCGGGAATGACCTCGGGTCATCGGGTGCCAGCACGGGGAGGGAGGGTGGGGAGCAGGATTTAGCAATTGCTTACCTCTCCTGGGAAGGTTGGTCACCCATCTGCACTTCCATCATCATCGGATGGAGGTCTGGTGGCGGTGCAGGTAGTTATGGGTGATTGGTAGGGTGGGGCGTCCCGCACTGCATGATGTGCACGTGCCTTCACACGCACACACTCCACCAAGAACATGAGGGCAGAGCAGGAGAAAAAACATAATAAACAAATAATTTAAAAAAAAGTTATTCAGCCACCTCTGGCACTGCATAACAAAAGTAGGACATTTTTACCTCTATATTAGAAAGTCATTCAATCCAGCACACAGACCTGTTTTTGTCCAATTTTAATTGTGCAGTGATGGATGAACTGCTGTATTTATACAGAGTGCAGTGAAATAGCACATGTGAAGAAACGTACAAATACAGTGCCCTTTGCCCAAATTAAACAGCCCATGAAAGTGCAAAAATGAAGGCATGCTACCGACACCCAAAAGCCACCTGCAAGAACAGCAGAAACACACTGTGGAACCAATCAAGGACTGCAGTAACACACAGTCTTTCTCTAAACTCACATGACTGTCTAGCAAACCTGTAGCCCTGCCTGTCCAGCTGCCTGGTTATCCTCTGCTCTGGTGCCTCTGGATCTGCCTGACTGTTGCCTTTGGGGCACTGTTTTGCAGCATATGAAATGCAATGAGTATCCTGCAGATCTTCTGTGGACTGTACTGTAGAGGCCAGCAGATGTATCACAGCATCAGAACCACATTTTGAGCATGCCAAAGACATGCTCAGTGTTACTGCATGTTATAATATGGGCCAAACTGTTCCTCTCCTCAGCTGCAGATGCAGGGGAAAGTAAAGGTGTCATCATCCATGGATGCAGGGGGTAGACAGTGTCTTCTACTGTATCTGTAAAGTATTTCTCATTAATCACAGCATGCTTGCATTGAGTTTCATATATGGTTTGAGTATTATGAGCACTTTCCCAATGAGGTAGCCACCTTGGGTCTGTCCAGTCTCAAACACGTGGCCTAGGATGGAGTAATGCCAGATTAAGGCATCATGGGCTCCCCCAGGAAACTGTGCAAGGACATTTAGTATCCTCTGGGTTGTGTTATATACTACCTGCATGTTCAGGGAGTGGTAGCTCTTCCTATTTATATATGCTTCAGCCCCTTTTCCTGACAGTGCACTGATTGCCCCATGTGTGCAAGCAGTATCACCCAGCATTGCTGGCATGTATGTAATCCTGTAGAATTCTTGCTTGGTTTCATGTCTGTTCTCAACTGTGCCAGGCTCAAGTAAGTTTTCTGCCCTGAACATGGACCTCGGGGAGCGCTGCCCCTGGGGCAGTACCCTGTAGCTCCTCCTACTGCCTGTGCTTATTGGTGCATTTCATCTCCTGCCCCGGGGCAGCATTCTGTAGCTCCTCCTACCTGCAAATCCTATTGATGCAAGTCCACGCAGTGCTATTGGCTATTAGGACACTGTTTCAGAGGCAGCGCCACTAACCAACCATCAGGGCACTGCCCCAGGGGCAGACAACTGGAACCAGCTACCCAGGCACTTCCCCAGGGACAGTCCACAGGAACAAACCATCTAGGCACTACCCCAGGAACCAACTACCCAGGCACTGCCCAGGGCCAGCCCACTGGAAACAACTACCCAAGCACCACCCTAGGGGCAGCCAACAGGAAGCAACCATCATGGCACTGTCCCAGGGGCAGTGCCAGTAAGCAACCATCACGGCACTGCCCCAGTGACAGTAAACAGGAGCCAATTACCCAGGAGCAGCCAACAGGAACCAACCATCATGGCACTGCCCTGGGGCAGCCAGAAGGAATCAACTACACAGGCACTGCCCCGGGGCAGCCCATAGGAACCAATTACCCAGGCACTGCCCCAGGGGCAGACAGCAGGAACCAACTACCCAAGCAATGCCCCAGGGGCAGCCCACAGGAAACAACTACCCAAGCACTGCCCCTGAGGCAGCATGGGGATAATAAAGGCTATCAACACTTGTACAAGGAATCAAAAAAGCATTTCGAACAAAGAGGCCTGGCTGGTTTGGAAGAGAAATGGCTGAAAAGATAAAGGAGAAGAGGGCAGCCTTCCTGAAGTACAAGCGTACCTCCAGGGAGGAAGACAGAGAAGCTTACATTGTGAAAGCTAGAAAAAAAGAGATGATTTGATACCTTTTATTGGACCAACATAGATGTTACAAAAGAAAAAGTGCTTTAGCTTTCGGACTCCATAAGGTCCTTCATCAGAAACTAAAATGTAGTTTCTGATAAAGGACTCTATGCAGTTCAAAAGCTAAAGCACTTTTTTTATTTGTAACATCTATGTTGGGCCAATCAAAGATATCAAATCATCTCTTTTTTTCTAGATCTTTTGTCACAAGGACCAGTACGGCAACAAAACTAATTTTCTTTGTCATTGTGAAAGCTAAGAAGGCAGGGAAATAGGTCCAGGCAGCCAAGATAGAGAAAGAACTTAGACTGGCACATGGGATTAAGGAAGGAGAAAATGACTTATTCTGATACATTAAGGAGAGAAGAAGAAGGAGAAGGAGAAGGGATGGATAGTTAGGATGAAAAGGGAGAGTGGGTGGGTGGGTAGGAAAGAGTGACGAGCAAGCAGAGGCTCTAAATGAATACTTCTGCTCTGTCTACACCAGGAAAGCTAACGGGCCTATGCCACAAGGGAGGATTGGGGTGCTCCTTAAGGAGGGGGGAGAATATGAGGGGGAGATTGATGTAGACAGTTTTAAGAGGACTGAGGGAACTGTGGGCAGAAAAGGCACCTGGCCTAGATGGGATACACCAAAGGGTCCAGAGGGAACTGGTGGGACTATTTGCAGCACCACTGACAGACCTGTTTAATTCCTCACTGGAGACTGGGTGTGTACCTCAGGGCTTAAGGACAGCTCATGTGGTACCTATCCACAAGAGCGGTTCCAGAGAAGGGCCAGGTAATCACAGGCCAGTTAGCTTAACCTCCATAGTGGGTAAGCTAATGGAGACCATTCTTAAGGAAAGGCTGATGTCCTTACTTGAAGATAATGGTCTCCAGGATGATAGACAGTATGGGTTTGTTAGGAGGAGGTTGTGTCAAACCAACAGGATAGATTTCTTAAACTGGGTTACAAGGACCTTGGACAAGGGGCAGGCAGTGGACGTACTCTATCTGGACTTCAGCAAGGCATTTGATTCAGTGCCACATGGCAGGCTGATCAGCAAGCTGGGAGACCTGGGACTGGGGGAGAAACTGCTGGGATGGGTCAAGAGCTGGCTATGGGATAGGAACCAGAGAGTGGTGGTGGTGGGGGAGACTTTCCAAATCAAGGCCTGTAACTAGTGGTGTCCCACAGGGCTCAGTACTGGAACCAGTGCTATTCAACATGTTTATTGGCGACATAGATTATACTAAGCTCTGTGGGAGGGTGGGCACAGAGGAGAGGAAACAGGATTTAAGGGAGGACCTAGTTAAGCTGCAGAAGTGGCTGGGCATATGGTAGTTTAGTTTTAATGCCAAGAAGTGCAAGGTGATGCACATGGGAACCAGAAACCCAAAGACCAGTTACTGGCCAGAGGGAATTCAGGTGGCAGTATCAAAGAAAGAAAGGACCTGGTGGTAATGGTCAGGGTAGACATGAAACACACTGCACGGTGCCAAAAGGCATCAGCCAAAGCAAATAAAATGCTGGGCTGTGTCAGCAGGGGAATCATCTCTAGAAGGGAGGAAGTTATTCTCCCACAGTACAGGTCCCTGGTGGGTGTGCAGTGATATGAGCGTGTTTTATTGAGCGTCTCAATTTGAGCGACTCAATAAAACCTCTCGTACTAAGGGCGAGTGGTGAATAACAGCTACGACTGCTTTAGAGTGAGTGTAGCAGTGAGATCTTACTTCGAGACACAGCTCTTGCAGCAGGTTACACCATTAGAACTGAAGCCGGCAGGCGTCAGGACCCCATGGAAAAATTCTAGCTAGCCATTCAGCTGGGATCACCATCAGCCGGTCCCACCTCCCACGCCAGGCGGGTACATAAGGCAAGGTCCAGCCAGATTCCCAGTTCTCCCCGAGACCCTGGCCGCAGGATGACATCAGAATGGAGACCAAGGATCCCCGTCAGAGGAAAATAAGGAATGAAAATCCCAACATGTTATGGGTAAAGCCATGCCTCCTCCAAGGTGGAAGGTGGATGGAGATTTGCTGCAAGAGCTGTTCTTGAAGATCTACTGTTACGGGTAAGTTCTTGAACTGTACTATCTTACCTTGACACAGCTCTTGCAGCAGGTTACACCATTAGGACTGATTCCCAAGCAGTAGCGCTGCCAGAAATTCCGGGAGGAGGAAAATAGGAAAAAACATTCCAGGTCCTGAACCTAGGACAGGAGACCCTGCAGCACCACAAGGCCGAAACCAGCCCTACGCCGAGAGGCGATGTCCAGGCTATAATGCCTGATAAAGGTATGCACAGAGCTCCAAGTGGCTGCAGCACAAATAGCAGAGATGGACACGTTCTTGAGTGCTGCAAAGGATGTGGCCACACCCCTGGTAGAATGACCCCGGATAGAACCTGGGAGGGGCTTTTGTTTTAAATCATAACAGTAGGAAATACACTGGACAAGCCAGCGAGACAAAGTCTGTTTGGATACTGATTGGCCCATCATTCTCTCAGAGAAGGAAGCAACTGATCAGAACTACGAGAGGTTTAGTTCTGTTGAGGTAATACCTCAGGCTGCGTGAACATCCAGGGTGTGGAGCAAAGCCTCTCCTCTATTTGAATAACTGGAAATAGACCGGAAGGTCAATATCTTGGTTTAGAGTGAGTGAAGAGACCACCTTAGGCAAAAACTTAGGATTCGTCCTCAAGGATACTCTGTCCCGGTGGAAAACTAAATAAGGCTCTTTGCACATGAGAGCGTGAAGCTCAGAAATTCTTCTCGCTGAAGTAACAGCAACCAAAAATAACGTCTTCCATGACAGAAAATGTAGCTCGCAATCCGCGGCAGGTTCAAAGGGAGGAAGCGTGAGCTGTCCCAGGACAAAGAGCAGATCCCATGGAGGCACAGGGTCCCTAATGGGAGGCCTAAGGTGTAACATGCCCCTAAGAAATTCCCGAGAGGCGTCCAATTGAGCTACAGTACGATGCCCCACCGGGAGGTGATAGGCAGAAATGGCACAAAGATGTACCTTAATAGAGGAGTAGGCTAGGCCTGAATGAAAAAGGGAGAGGAGATAATCCAAAACTACTCCCACAGGACAGCCTAAAGGGGAAAAATCACCAGCGCGTGACCATAAACAAAAACGGCGCCATTTCATGGCGTACGTCGCATGCGTTGCCGGCTTTCTGGCTGCAGAAAGAACCTCTGCAACCTCTTGCGAGACCCCATGATGCAAGATGGCTATGTCTCTAGGAGCCAAGCATGCAGGTTCAGAGAACGAGATCCGATGGACCAATGAACCTTTCTCCTGAGACAGTAGGTGGGAGCTGAGCGGCAACGGAAGCGGGGGTTCCCGAGATAGGTGCACCAACAAAGGGAACCATATCTGTCTGGGCCAGAATGGGGCCACCAGAATCATGTGTGCGTGCTCCCTGCACAGTTTGAGAAGAACTCTCTGGATCAACGGGAAGAGAGGGAAAGCGTAGAGGAATCTGTTCTCCCAGGAGAGGGATAACGCGTCTCGCCAGAACACACCAGGCCCTGGATCTAGCGAGCAAAAATTGGGCAGTTTTGCATTGTATGGGGATGCGAACAAGTCTAGCGCTGGAATTCCCCAACGAAGAAACAGGTCCTTCTGTTAGGAGTTCCCACTGTGGACTCCTGGCCTGGGAAACCACTAGGCCATCTGCAACGTGTTGTCCACTCTGGAACATGCACAGTGATCAGATTTGCGCCGTGTCCAATTACCCAATCCTACATCCTCATGGCCTCCCTGCAAAGGGGGTAAGAGTGTGCACCTCATTGTTTGTTGAGGTATTACATCACCGCCGTGTTGTCTGTCTGAAGCAGGAGAGTACACGGTGGGATTACTGACTGAAAGGCCTGCAGGGCATAGAGAACCGCCCTCATCTCTAGGACACTGTGTGCTAACAGATTACTGCTGTAATCTTCTGATTCAAATTGTCTTTTGCAAGGTATATCTTCTGTTACTGCTTTATTTTTCTCTGGAGCAAAGTGTTTCTTACAGGGTATATCTTCTCTGAAATTACTGTATTACAGGTGGAGCTTACATTTTTGTGACTTTTTAATCATTGGGCTAAGCAAAATTACTGTTTGACACTGTGTTTTATTTTATTCTTGTTTGTTGAAAAGGTTTGTTGTCTCAGAGGTGTTTCAGTCTCCTTCTCACATTGAAGGAGCTAATTGCTTTCCTCCACAGCTCTTCCAAAGGATTAGGTGTGTATGTGGGGGTGGAGCTGGCAAACTGTCAGTAATTTCCAACAGAAAGAAGGGTTAAAAAGTCAGGTTAGTTGATAACTTGGAGGTAGAAGACTTGGTTTGCTGGCCAAGGCACCTAGCTTCACCTGAGCTCTTTCCTTCTAAGACTGCTTGAAAGGCAGAGTAGAGAAACTTACCAGAGCAAGGGAGAAGGATTAAGACTTAGTTTGGCTAAGCAGATTTACTGTTGGTGGTGTTTTATTTTTTACTCACAGGATTGCTACTGTTTGTTGCAACATTTCATTGCTTTATTTTTCTCTGATTCAAATTGTTGTTGCTGGTATACCTTCTTCTGCATTATTACAAGGTGTGCCTACAGGTGTGTGCTAACAGATTACTGCTGTAATCTTCTGATTCAAATTGTCTTTGCAAGGTATATCTTCTGTTACTGCTTTATTTTCTCTGGAGCAAAGTGTTTCTTACAGGGTATATCTCTCTGAAATTACTGTATTACAGGTGGAGCTTACATTTTGTGACTTTTTATCATTGGGCTAAGCAAAATTACTGTTTGACACTGTGTTTTATTTTATTCTTGTTTGTTGAAAAGGTTTGTTGTCTCAGAGGTGTTTCAGTCTCCTTCTCACATTGAAGGAGCTAATTGCTTTCCTCCCACAGCTCTTCCAAAGGATTAGGTGTGTATGTGGGGTGGAGCTGGCAAACTGTCAGTAATTTCCAACAGAAAGAAGGGTTAAAAAGTCAGGTTAGTTGATAACTTGGAGGTAGAAGACTTGGTTTGCTGGCCAAGCACCTAGCTTCACCTGAGCTCTTTCCTTCTAAGACTGCTTGAAAGGCAGAGTAGAGAAACTTACCAGAGCAAGGGAGAAGGATTAAGACTTAGTTTGGCTAAGCAGATTTACTGTTGGTGGTGTTTTTATTTTTACTCACAGGATTGCTACTGTTTGTTGCTAACATTTCATTGCTTTATTTTTCTCTGATTCAAATTGTTGTTGCTGGTATACCTTCTTCTGCATTATTACAAGGTGTGCTCTACAGGTGTGCTAACAGATTACTGCTGTAATCTTCTGATTCAAATTGTCTTTTGCAAGGTATATCTTCTGTTACTGCTTTATTTTCTCTGGAGCAAAGTGTTTCTTACAGGGTATATCTTTCTGAAATTACTGTATTACAGGTGGAGCTTACATTTTGTGACTTTTTATCATTGGGCTAAGCAAAATTACTGTTTGACACTGTGTTTTATTTTATTCTTGTTTGTTGAAAAGGTTTGTTGTCTCAGAGGTGTTTCAGTCTCCTTCTCACATTGAAGGAGCTAATTGCTTTTCCTCCCACAGCTCTTCCAAAGGATTAGGTGTGTATGTGGGGGTGGAGCTGGCAAACTGTCAGTAATTTCCAACAGAAAGAAGGGTTAAAAGTCAGGTTAGTTGATAACAGGTAGAAGACTTGGTTTGCTGGCCAAGGCACCTAGCTTCACCTGAGCTCTTTCCTTCTAAGACTGCTTGAAAGGCAGAGTAGAGAAACTTACCAGAGCAAGGGAGAAGGATTAAGACTTAGTTTGGCTAAGCAGATTTACTGTGTGGTGGTGTTTTTATTTTTACTCACAGGGATTGCTACTGTTTGTTGCTAACATTTCATTGCTTTATTTTTCTCTGATTCAAATTGTTGTTGCTGGTATACCTTCTTCTGCATTATTACAAGGTGTGCCTACAGGTGTGTGCTAACAGATTACTGCTGTAATCTTCTGATTCAAATTGTCTTTTGCAAGGTATATCTTCTGTTACTGCTTTATTTTTCTCTGGAGCAAAGTGTTTCTTACAGGGTATATCTTCTGAAATTATACAGGTGGTGCTTTACAGGTTTTACAGTTTTATCTAACATTAGGTTAAGCTTTCAGGGTTACTGCATTTGTTGTTGACTGATTGTTTCTGCTCTTACCTCCTTGTTCTTTCGTCCGTGGTTCTTCTTTAGGCAGGGAAGGGCCCAGCCACCCACCCCATCCCAACCACCCCACGCTACACTCCATTTATAGGGTACCACAGTTGTGACATTTCCTGTGGCAGAGCAGGAAGAGGCGGATCAGTGGGGCCTCCACAAGGTGATCTCATTTACAGGGCACTAGTAATTTAACTTGTTATGACAAGTTAAACAAAGCACAATTAAACCATTACTTGCATTTTTTTTTCCTTCTAATTACTCTGACTAGGTTACAAACCCAGCAACTTATTTGGAATGGATTTCATTAACTGCAGGTACTGTGGAACAATTTTCAGAAGGACATTCTTACAGGATTTAGGACACTGTCCTACATGCTGGGCCTTTGGAGATCTTAGGTCTCAGCTCCGGGCAGCATGGGCAGAGATTGCACGCCTCAAATTTCATATTGAAGAGGAAATACATTATAAAAACCACCGCCATTTCCCAGCATCCAACAGAAAAACCTCAACCACAGAGGGTAGTTGGTCCAGGAGGTTGGCAGGTGGTTAGGAGGAGCAAATCAGGTGCCCCATCACTCTCTGCTCTCCAACACATTACCTCCAAAACCATATAAACACTACAAACAGGTATCTGCCTCTATCTCTGAAATCAAATAAAGAGGCAGAAGACACTGCAGAGCAGGACACTGCAACACAGGACTAGCACAACAATACTCACCCAAAACAGGAACCAAAACTAAACAAGCACAAAGGAAATCCAAAAACTTCTGATCATAGGAGACTCCATGATTCGGGAGTTGATACCATCTCCAGCCAGGGTGATGGTCAGATGTCCCCAGGCACATCAGCATGGAGAGACACTATCGCATTAGCTAAAATTGTTCACAAAGCAGGAGAAAACATTGATGTCCTAGTACACATAGGGACTAATGATCTCGCCAGCCGGTCAGTTGGGAGACCAAGGAACACCTGACTAGGCTGGGTGACAAACTATCATCTATTTCGTCTCGCATCTCCTTCTCTGAGATCCTGCCAGTCTGGGAGAAGGGAGCAGATGGACGGAAGGTCAGAGAAGGGGAGATAGGAGCTAAACACATGGCTCAAGGACTGGTGCCAGGAAAAGGACACAGATTTGTAGGAACTGGCAACAGTTCTGGGAGCGAAAGTTCTTTAAATTTGATGGACTGCATCTGACTAAAGAGGAGTAGTGCATTGGGGCAGAAGTTTGACGTCTTTGCAGAATATTTAAACTAGCAAATGGGAGAGGGTGCAGCACCCCATCGTTGAATGGAAGAACACCTCCCCTCAGCTATGGTCAAACTGGAATTCAGTGTGTTTGCCGCTCATTTGCATCACCAGGTAAGAAAAAGGTTTGTCTCCCCATACGATGCACAGGGTAATGCCAAACCTCACCCAACAACTAACACACCAAAATCTGGCCAATGGAAAATCATGTACACAATGCTCACAGCCTGGGAAATAAGATCCCAGACCTGCAGGCAATAATGTCAGAGGCTAAACTGGACATAGTAGCAATTAGTGAGACGTGGTTTACCAGTAACCACACTTGGGAGACTTCAGTACCTGGCTATGTATTGTTCAGAAGAGACCGAGGTGCAAAAAGGGGGGGAGGAGTGGCCCTGTATGTTAATGAAAATATCAAAGCTACAGAAATTCAGAATACACATAGGAGCCAGAAGAACTGTGGGTCACCCTGGAAACAGGAAATGGGACAGCCATAAGAACTGGGGTTGTCTACAGGCCCCCAGACCAGAGGGAGGACATAGACACATTACTGTTAGAAGATATACAAAACATGACAGCTAAAGGGAGGTTCTGATAATGGAGACTTCAACATGCCAGATACAGATTGGTCAATACCAGCAGGAACATCTGCCAGAACTAGACTCATAGTGGATTCCCTGCAGGGAGGGCCTCAAACAACTGGTACAGCAACCCACAAGAGACAGGGCTATCCTAGATCTAGTACTGACTAACAAAGAAGGGATCACAGATCTCCAGGTAGAAGGTCACCTGAGCCAGTGACCATCACACGGTATGGTTCAGTTTGGCTACTACATCTAAATCATCCCATTCCAAGGCAAAATATGGGACTTCAGAGGAGCTGACTTTGATAAGATGGCCAACAGAGTTAAGCTAGCCCTGGCAAAAAGAAACACAGGTGAGGAGGTACAGGCAAGTGGGCAAGCATTAAGGATACAATACTTGAAGCAACATCCCATTGTGTTAGACAGAAAAGGAAGTGCAAAAAGAAGGAAACCACTTTGGTTCTCAAATACAGTAGCAGAAAGGTCAGAGCCAAAAGGCTGGCCTTCAGAAAATATAAAAGGAACACAGCGGGATGAAGATAGGGGCATACCAAACTGCCCTAAGGGAAGCAGGTAAGGCAGTAAGGCAGGCAAAGTCCCAAACTGAGGAAACACTAGCACAAACAGTAAAAGAAGGTGACAAGACTTTCTATAGATACATTAGTGAAAGGAGAAAGTCCAGAGGGGTGTTGCTAAGCTTAATGGAGAAAAGGGCATGTGAGGAGGAGGACCTGTAAAGGCATCTATCCTAAATAGATACTTTTGCTCAGTATTCACTGAAGAGAGGTAGGGCAGGGCCACAGCTCAGCATCATGGACACAGGGGAGGGAGGTGAGCACTACTCCCTTCACAAAAGAAAGGGTCCTACAAGAGCTTGCTAAGCTCCAGGGTGGATAAGGCAATGGGACCTGATGGCATACATCCCAGAGTACTTAAGGAGCTAAAGGAGGAACTAGCAGAGCCATTAGCAGAATTGTTTAGTGAGTCTCTGAGCACAGGAGAGGTCCCAGAAGACTGGAGAGGGCTCATGTGATCCCACTCCACAAGGTGGTAGCAGGAGGAGGCGGAGAACTACAGACCGTCAGTCTTACCTCAGTAGTGGGCAAGATTATGGAAGCACTCCTTAAGGAAAGGATAGTGCAACACCTGGAATCCATAGGGCACAGGATCCAAGACAGCATGGGTTTACAAAGGAAGGTCCTGTCAAACTAATCTCATAGATTTCTTTGACTGGGTAACCAGAGTGGTGGACCAAGGGGAGCAGTTGATGTCGCCTACCTTGACTTCAGCAAAGCTTTGACACTGTTCCACATAGAAGATTGATAAATAAGCTAGGTAGGCCGGGGTGGGTCAGAAGTTGGTCAACTGGGTGGCAAACTGGTTGACTGGCAGAAAACAGAGAGTGGTGGTAAATGGTATACAGTCAGAAGAGATGCAAGTCACAAGTAGGGTACCTCAGGGATCAGTCCTGGGGCCAGTCCTATTCAACATCTTCATTAGTGACCCAGCAGATGGACTAGAGGGTAAGGCTTGTCTGTTTGCAGATGACACCAAGATCTGCAACAGAGTAGATGATCCAGATGGGGTGGGCAGAATGAGAAGAGATCTGGATAAACTAGCAGAATGGTCAGAAGAGTGGCAACTGGATTTAATGCAAAGAAGTACAAAATCATGCACATAGGGAAGAGAAACCTGAAGCCACTTATAGGCTGGGAGGAGTTGCTAGCAGTCACAAAGGAAGAAAGAGACTTGGATCATCATCACTGATGACCTGAAATCATCAAGCAGACCTCTAAAGCAGTAGGTAAGGCTAGGGGGTGTTAGGGTGTATTAGTAGGGTATCACAAGTCGTAAGAGGGAGGTAATAATCCTCTGTACAAGACATTGGTTAGGCCCCATCTGGAGTACTCGTGCAGTATTGGAGGCCACACCTTCACAAGGACATTAACAAATTGAGGCAGTCCAGAGAAGGCAACCAAAATGGTGCAGGGACTGCATCAGAAGACATATGAGGACAGATTAACGGAGCTCAATATGTATACCCTTGAGCAAAGGAGGGAGAGAGGTGATATGATCGAGACATTTAAACACCTTAAGGGCATAAACAAGGTGAAAGAGTCTAACATGTTTAAATATAAGAAAATAGCAGGACAAGAGGACACAGCATGAGATTAGAGGGAGGCCGATTAAGGGGAATGTGAGGAAATTCTTTTCACAGAAAGGGTGGTAGATGCATGGAATGGCTTACCACAAGAAGTAGTGGCTATGAATACAGTGCAGGGCTTCAAACAGGCATGGGATAGGCATAAGGGAGCAATACAAATGACTATGAATAGATAGGTCACTGACATAGCAAAGGCCGATGGCACATTTATAAGGTAGAAAAAGAAATGGGCAGACTGGATGGGCCTTGCGGTCCTTATCTGCCGTCAACTTCTATGTTTCTATGTTACACTGATATGGAGATGAGCTTCCAATGGGGTCCATGTGCCCTGGGACTTTACCCCGTCCAGGTGTGCCCCCCACCCAAGACCTGAGGCGTCTGTGGTGAGGGTTACCTCCGGGGACGGCGCTACAAACGGGACGCCCTTGCCAGAGGCGACCCGGGACTAACCACCACTGCCAGTCTCGGATCACTGAGTTTGTGATCCGGACTGGATGCTGCAAGTGGTCTTGCCTTTGGTCCCACTGCACCTTGAGCATCCACTGGGTTACCCGCATGTGAAGCCTTGTGAAAGGGACAGTAGGAATGGCCGCAGCCATGTGTCCAAGCAAGCGAAGGACCGACCTGGCAGGTACAATCTTGTTGTACGACAAATCCCTTATGAGGGATCTGATGCATTCCGCTCTGTCGTCTGGAAGAAATGCTCTTCCCTGAACAGTGTCCAGTACTGCACCTATAAACTGCAGTTTCTGCGACGGTACCAGGAGAGACTTCTCGTAATTTATGAGAATGCCCAGAGATTGGAACAAGTCCTGGGTGCTCTGGACTGCGAGTAACAACGCCTCTCTGGAGGCGGCCATGAGAAGCCAGTCGTCGAGGTACGGGAACACATAGTGGCCCTGTCTCCTCAGAGATGCTGCCACGACTGCCATGCACTTGGTAAAGACCCTTGGTGTGGATGACAGTCCGAACGGAAGAGCTCAGAACTGAAAGTGGTGGTCGAGAAACTCGAAGCGCAGGAACCTCTGGTGCGCGTGAGCTATGAGGATATGCAGGTATGCATCCTGCATGTCTAGAGACGCTAAAAAGGCGTCTTGTTTCAGCATGGGAATAAGGCCCGGAGGAGTCACCATGCGGAATCTTTTGTAGGCGACCGACACATTGAGGTCGCTGAGGTCCAGAATCGGACGGAGGTCCCCTGATTTCTTGGGAACCAGGAAGAAGTGGGAATAATATCCTCATCCTCTCTGGTTCTCCAGGACGTACTCTATCGCTCCTTTTCTTAGGAGCGCGAGTACCTCTTGCCAGATCAAATTTTTGTGCTGACCCGGATACCGGGAGAGCAAAGGAGGCCTCGAGGGTGGCTTTTCTGTGAATTCTATAAAGTGGCCTAGACTGACCAACTGTAGAACCCACCTGTCGGGTGGTGATGGCCCGCCATCCCGGCAGGAAGTTCAATCGACCCCGACCATGATTTCCCATTGATCCTGAGGGGGGCGGAAAGGAGTCAGGCTGTGGCGGCAGATGGCCCACTGGCTGGGTCAGCCCTAGGGAACGCTGACCTCGGCTGGCGAGCTGTTTTCCCTGGGTTTCTCTGAGCTTGAGCCCCTCTGATGTGTAGGCGGAGCGGGGCTGCTGCCTCTGTGTCCGCCCACAGCTTGACTTTGGTTCCCTCTGAAGGAACTAAGCTTGGTCGGTACATGAGTTGAACCGACCTTACCGCCTTCCTGGCCTCTTGAAGTTTGATAATGATCTTCTCGGAAGGATTACCAAATAAAACTTCTCCCTCGAACGGAGCATCCATAATGTTTTTCTGGACATCTAGGGTAAAGCCGGAGACACGTAACCAGGAGTGTCTCCGGAGGCATACGCCAGAAGCTGCTGCTCGGGCCGGCTTCAGTTCTAATGGTGTAACCTGCTGCAAGAGCTGTTCTCGAAGATCTACTGTTACGGTAAGTTCTTACGTAACTGTACTTTACACTCACAGCTGCAGGATATGGGGATTTGTTTGGCCAAGCCCTGCCAAGCTGGCCATTTGGCATAGTTGCTTGAGCAACCGCCCCTGAGCTGGTGGATCTGGGTTTGGGTCCAGGTCGGCTGTACAGGTATTTCTTTTTGTGTTTCAAACTTTCTCCTGAGTCTGTGCCCCCCCTCCCAAGTTGTTTCTGTTAGTTTTTTGGGGGGGGGGGTGTGAGGGGGCAGCGGGACTGAAGCCCACTGCATAAAATTGTTTGTTTTCTTGTTTTCATTTGGTAAATACATGACCATCACTGTTTGTGGCGGTCGCTCTGATTTTGATCACCCTTTTGACGTCGGGTGGTTTTTGAGTCACTTGTATTGGTTGGCAAGATAAAAAACTACCCCTTATCACATAAAAACCCACTGATGAGGCCACACCTGGAGTACTGTGTTCAGTTCTAGTGCCTTTACCTGAGGAAGGATATCAAACTACTGGACTGGCCCAATGGACGACAACCAAAATGATGCATGGCATTTGGGACAGAACTTATGAGGAGAGGCCGAGGGTGCTGAATATGTACTCCCTGGAGAACAGCAGGGAGAGGGGGGATATGATCGAGGTCTTCAAGTGCCTAAAGGCCATAAACAGGATGAACACAGAGGGCATCTTTAACTTAAGGATGGAAGGTACAACAAGGGGTCATAGCCTGAAATTGGTGGGGGGGCAGATTCAAGAGGGAAATGAGGAGGCACTTTCTCACAGAAAGAGTGGTAAAATGCTACATATAGGACTGTCTAGGGAGGACGTTCATAGGTTGGAGAAGGCCTTTACTACCTTTATTTGGAAAGGAAAGCGTCCGAGGGTTAGTTGGGGGAGGTTAAAGGCAGATAGAGGGAAAGGGGAGCTAAATTTCCCAGACTTGGGAAATTACTCTTTGGCTATACAGCAAAGATATGTGGCAGACTGGGTTCATAAACCCAAAGTTGCCAGTTGGGTTGAATTGGAACAGGGTACGGCCCAGAGTAAAATAGTGGCATATCTCCATAGTAAAGGGCTGAGGGCGTATAGAATGGGGGAAGAAGTCAATCCCTTAGTAGTGCAGGTACTTAAGGCATGGAAGGAACTAAGGAGGAAAGGGTGGACACAAGGGAAGGAGACACTATTGATGCCTGTGGTGGGTAATCCCTATTTCTTGCCAGAACTGGAAGATATAGGCTTCGGGAATTGGGAGAGAAAAGGAATAAAGAGTCTGGGGCACCTATTAGTAGGTGGACGGTTCTGTTCACTACAGGAACTGCAGGAGGTGGTAGGCGGTGGTAAGAGAGAAAGGTTCAGGTACTTGCAAGCAAGGGCATATATGGGAAGTCTGGGAAAGGAGAATAAAGGGATATATGAGGTGGACCCGGTGGAGATAGTGATTTATGCAGCTCAAAACCAAGAGAAAGGGTTTATAGGCCGGGCGGTAAAGAGAGGTAAGATAATACTTCCTAATAGGACGTTAAGAACTAAAAAACTGGGGGAAAGAGACCTTGGCAGAGGCGTAACGGATACAAATTGGAAAGTACTGCTCTTGATGCATTCTGGGATTATGGCATGCAATAAATATAAGGAGATATATTTCAAATGTATTCACAGGGTGTATCACCCACCGGTGATTGTGCATAATGCGCACCCTGAAGTATCAGAAGGTGTGGCTCGGGACGGGGGACATACATGCACTGCTTCTGGGAATGTCCGATACTGCAGAAATATTGGAAGGAGGTGGTGTCTAGGGTGGGAAGGATTGCTGGAAGGGAGTTGCCATTGGACCCTCTGGGTTGTTTATTTGGGGTGGAAGATGGAGAAGAGGAGGAATGGACTTTATTGCCCAGATGGATCAGGGTACTATATGTCCTGGCTCGTCACGGGATCCAGAATACTTGGGTCTCTCAAACTGCACCAACAATCCAAGGATGGTGGAGGAGGGTGCTGCAGACATTGGGGTTAGAGAGGCTAACCTATGTGGTGGGGGGAAGGGAAGAAGGATTTACAAGACACTGGGCCCCATTTTTGGCTTCTTTGTCGAAGGGAGAGAGTTGGATATTATGGGACGGTACAAAAAGCTGCAAAAATGAAGGATTATGAGAGAAGGTATATAGAAAGAAGGAGTTAAGAAGGGGGCAGTGGAAATGTTTATAAATAAAGGGATAAAAGGAAAAAGGAAGATGAATATGTATGAGACAAAGGATAGGTGAAAAATAAGAATGTGGAAAGGATTGGATGATAAAGCATGGGTATACTGGTTGCACTTTCATTCTAATTTTAACTTAATTTAAGTTAATTTAACCTAATTTAATTTAATTTAGCTCAACTTGAATGGAACATAGTTGGCAATGAAGTGGAAAGGATGATTATTATAATGTATGATATTAGTAGTAGAATGAATAAGTTGTGTATTTGATTGTTTGTTGAAGTTTTTGAAAAGCAAATAAAAATATTATACAAAAAAAAAAGAGTGGTAAAAGAGAGGAACGAGTTGCTGGAAGAGGCAGTGGGCAGTAAGGACAGTGACCAGTTTCAAGGTGAGTTAGGTGATACAGGATAACGAAGATGGTTAGGATGGAGGGGGCTCTGGTGGGGTGGGGTTGCAGGATGGGACTGAGATGGGGAAGTATAACTCCAGGAAAAGTAAGGGAGTGGGGGCAGCTCCACGGTATTTAACCAAGCTGCACACTCGCACAGACTCGATAGACCATCACGGTCTGTTTCTGCTGGCAATTTCACATGTTCGTGTAACCCTTAGGTGGCGCTGTCCCATGGACTACTACCCCTGCCTGTATGGCTAGTGACAGGTTAAGGGGCCTAGGTCTAGTGAAGGGTGCCTCCACCCAGAGGTCAGGGTTGATAGTGGTTAGACTAGCTCGGGTATAGCCCTCTGGGACACTGTGACCCCCCCTTTGTTTCCACTAGTGGCTCACACAATACACAGGAGTTACCTTCACAATACCCCACAAATGCACGCTTCTTACACATACAGTACCACTTACCCTCAGGACTGATGTCTTGCAGCATGTCTCTGAGGACCCCCTGTAAAACAAGGTTAGGCAATATGCACAAATACAATGCACTGCTTTTTCTACGTGTCCGAGGATCGCAATGGACTGGGGCCGGGAGGGCGACTTGCTTAATCAGGGCCCCCCCCACAAACCAACTCCACGACTCGTCTCCCGGGGTCGAGGCGCCGGCAGCTCTCCTAGTCGGACGGACCTCCCTCGGACCATCTGCCTGTTCCAGAGATTCGCCGCGCCAACCGTGCGGAGAGCTACAGGGTCCGCGCGCTTGCTTTTTTCCTTTGAATTTCATGGCTTGAATGTGGACTATTTGATTGGCTGCAGGACCTTGTCGGGCGATTTTGGCTAAGCCTTTAAAAGGCTTCCCCTTCCACGCAGCTGACACCGAGGATCGCAACGGACTGGGGGCGGGAGGGCGACTTGCCTAATCGGGCCCCCCCCCACAAACCAACTCCACGACTCGTCTCCCGGGGTCGAGGTGCCGGCAGCTCTCCTAGCCGGATGGACCTCCCTCGGACCATCTGCCTGTTCCAGAGATTCGCCGTGCCAACCAGCGGAGAGCTACAGGGGTCCATACTCGCTCTTGCTTTTTGAAATTCCCGCCCACCTGCCCTGAGTCAGTGGGATCTTAAATAGGCCGATTTTGGCTGTAGCCCTGCCCATCTTACTATATCCTCCAATTATGGTCCCAAGGATTACCATCCTAGGAGGAGCTCCCTGGTGACGTCTGCAGTCCGGTTTCGCCCCTAAAGCTACGACCTGCAGAACTAAGATCCTGCCATAGGGGTACCTGCCTCTCTCCATCTGCAGCCCCGGTCTCACCACAGAGTGCCCCTCTCTTCCCAGGGGCCGATTCTTCAAACCTAACTGCTAGCCCGAATTTGAGGTAGCCTGCCACGCTGGGCAACTGCCTAAGACTCTGACACTTTTTGACTCTTGCCTCTACCCAGCTAATCTCTGTCACTCCTGCCAACTACAGCCTCATAGCAACTGATTCTTAGCACTGTTAGCCTACTGTAAGGCTGTGAAAAAAAAAAATGTAAATGCTGTGATGTAATGTAATGCTGTGAAAAAAAAAAAATCTGGATTGCGAAGCTTAATGCATATAGCCAACTGGTTTGCTGCCTATTCTTAATTAATAATAGGAAATGTGTTTTGCATAGTTTTAATCCCATCTACCTAGAGTCTGACAGGGATCCTTGGTACTAATATTTGTCCCACTGTGATACTCCAACTGCACCTCTGCTGTTGACCTGTCTTTAGTGTCTCCCTCTAGAGTTAATTGTTCTAAATAACAGCAGGTTTGACAGGAACCGTTATCCCTAAGGTTGCGTGCGGGCTTGCCTAACACATCTAGATGGAGGCTGAACCTGCTCTGGTATCCCCAGCTGACGTTGCGCATGCGCCTGCAACCGCAGGGATCGGCGCCAGTTCCTGGTTCCTCAACTCACTAGGTCAGGGACCTGAGATTCATGCAGGTGGCCCTGGAAGCTTCATAATGAACCCTGGGTACTGGAACAAGGGCATCCTCTTGGCTTTGATTTATATTCTGGCCCAACTATGGACGGATTGGCTCATTATGTACCAACTGCCCCTTATGCCGTGGGGGCAGGAATGCATCTGACAGGTCACTACAGCTGCCCCCCTCCAGGTGCAAAATCCCTCTCTTAGTGGTGTATGAATTCTCTAGGAAAGGATCCTCTATCGATCCCTTCTCCTCATTAGGAGCCTAACCCCATGCCCATCCATACTGGTTTTATCACCTCTGACCCTCACTCTTCGGCACTTGCTAGCAGCGCTGCTACTACTGGCGGAGACATCCAGCCCTAACCCAGCCCAGGGACACCAAACATATCTATTTCTTCCCCATCAGATAAGGCCTGGGATGGAGCCAAGGGTCTGAGGTTGGTGCATATGAACATCTGCAGCCTGAGACCTAAGATTCACGAAGTCAAAGCATGGCTAGCTGTCTACAAACCAGACATACTAGCAGTCTAGGAGACTTGGCTAAAGCCCCATTCTGGATCATGAGGTGGCGGCCTCTGGATCGCCTTCTACAGAAAGGACAGACCCTCGAGAAGAGGAGGTGGGGTTCTGGTATATGTAAGGACACAATTACATCCTCCCTCATTAGCATGCCCCAAAGGCATGACCCTGGACATATAAACAATCCCTGATGCGGCTCACTCTAGGTGGGCTAAGCACCTCACAATAGGCTCATGCATACAGCCCCACCAATGCGCTGGTTCTGTGGGTGCGCCCCTGAAGAACCTAGCAGTAGTATCTGCTTCTGAGCCTTATCCTACTGGCGACTTCAACCTAAACTGGGCCCTTGAGGAGAAGTCTGCCATCAATGGTATATTAAATGACTCCCGCCTCACCCAAGTCATCTCCCTACCGACCAGAATGAACCACGCATCAGGAAAGCACACCATAATCGACTGGGTCCTGGCTTCTACCCCCAGCAGTGTAAAAATGGCAGGGACCTTGGCTGATGCCTTGAGCGACCACTCGTCGGTATTTGCCATCTGGAAGAACTGTGTGAATAAAGTCCTGCCTAGGATTATTACCATTAGGGACTTCTCTAACTTCCTCCCTGACCAATTCATTGGGTACTTAAATGGGATCGACTGGAGCAATATAAGACACCTTCCTAACCTGGAGGATGCCGTTAAATTTTTCCAGACATCCCTCACTAGAATAATTGACCTCTTAGCTCCTATAGAAACCCACAGAGTAAAGGGAAGCTGCTATAAGTGGATCTTGCCTCCTCTAAAAGCTCTGATGTCCACCCGGGACAAGGCCTGGAAAAAGTACAGGAAATCAATGCTACCGGGGGACTTAGACAGTTACAGGGCTCTTAGAAACCAATGCAAAAAGGCCATAAAGTTAGCTAAAAAAGACTATATCACCAACCTTCAAAAAACGAGCCTAGATAATCCCAGGCTCTTCTGGTCGCACATTAATGAACTACTCAAAGGGAGGAAAAAAAACTACACCCAGCCCAATCCTGGCGAATGGACAATTCATCGATGGGGGATCTCTCATTGCTGAGTCCCTCAACAGTTACTTCACGAACCTGGATGCTTACAAGACTGGACCCCCTGACAGGAGGAGTGAGCCGAACGCTCAACAGCCCCCTGACCTTGCCGCCCTTTGTTTCACCTGAGGCTGGTCAGGAAAGGAGGTTTGACCATCACTTAAATCCTACACTCGAGAGAGGATCTAGGGGCCCGATGGGATCAAGCCAGAATCCTCAGGAGGGGCCCCACTGTAGCTAAGCCCCTAACCTGGCTGATAAACCAGTCTATCATGGAGGGGTCTGTACCCAAGCTTTGGAAACAGGCCCTAGTGATTCCTATACACAGGGAGGGCCAACTGAGCCCATTGAGAACTACAGGCCCATCTCTTTGCTGTGTGTCTTTGCAAAAGTACAGGAGAAGCTAGTCTACTCCCAACTCCGAGAATACCTAGAAATCCACGGGTAATCTCACCATCACAGCATGGCTTCAGAGCCAAGCATGGGACGGATACTCGCTAACTAAACTCTCAGCATGTCCTGAGCAATAATGACGAGGGGTCAGCACAGGCGGTCTTTATTGACCTATCTAAGGCATCTGACTGGTAAACCACAACCTCCTACTACAAAAATGTGCTCACTTGGCCTTGACTCTCATTCACTGGGATGGTTCAAGAGTTATCTCTCTGGACGCACTCAGAGGGTCAAGTGGGAGGATAAAGTCTCCAAGCTAGCTCCACTCAAGAAGGGGTACCTCAAAGGGTCAATCTTGGCCCCTTCTCTTTACACTGTTCATAAATGATCTGCACACACACTGCGGGGCAATGGCGTTATCCAATGCGTGGATGATGCAGTCATTTACAGAGCTTCCCTACTTTACCTGAGTTGGAGACAGCCTCCAAGAAGACATCCTTCAGCTGGAGGACTGGCTCACTCTGAACAAAAATGGTTCTAAACACCAACAAAACAAAGGTAATGTCTTTTGGTCCTAGATCCCTGGGATCTGAGAGGGCACATCTTCTACAACTCCAGTCCAGGGGGGTACACAACTTGAGGTGGTCTCTCTACCAAATACCTTGGACTTACCCTGGACCAAGGCTTCACACTAAAAATCACGTAGACCAAATCACCAAAGCCATCCATGGGAAACTTGGAATCCTTTATAGACTAAAGGACCAGATTATCCCTGAAGCTAGGGTAGCCATTGCATAAGCGTACTCCTCCCAAAGCTCACCCCACGCGGCCCCATTCTCCAGGGCGGGCCGCGACGGGAGTTAGGGAGGCTACAGAGACCTTGTACAACAAAATAGTCCGCTTGCCACTATGTCACACCCGAGGACTCACCACTGCGAGGCCCAATCTAGGCTCAGGTGGCCGCCTCTGGAAGCCGCCTCTCCTACTCAACCTTCTGCCTTACATTCAAGCTACTGGGTCCCACACCTCCCCCAGCCTGAATGGTCTCGTCCAGGGTGAAAACCAACCCACGGTGCCTCGCTCATCAGGCCAAACTCTCCTCGTGGTTCCCAAGACCAGGACAAAAGCCGGGTCCAGGTCCTTTGCATACACGCCCCTTCCACCTGGAACAACCTCCCTTGGAGTGCAGGGAGGCTGGGTCCATCGCCAGCTTCGGACAAAGCTCAAGGATCACTTGCTCATCAGGAGCACATGTCTTTGTTACAGGACTTGACCATGCAGCCATCCGGGTAGCTCATCAGACCACGACCTTGCATAGCCTACTGGAAGCATAACGGACCTCCCCTAAGACGGGGTGCACTTAGTCCCTCTCATCCCCCTTCCAATATGCCCACAACGAAGCTAACCCCAGGTATTTAGCTTCTGCTTGTCTACCAGAGCACTTCAACCTAATTCACTAACCTGGGATGAATAACGGTCTCATTATGTGTAACCTCTATGTCCTTACTGCCTGCATGTTGCACACTACCTGCCGCCAGTATACCTATGTATTTCTTACTGTTATACTTTACAATCACATGACTGTACTGATCCGTTACCTGTAATGTTGTTGATTCACCCGGGTCGCCCCTGAAAAAGGGACCTCCGGGGCCCAGTGGGCCTACCCGGTCATCAAAATTCAATAAATAAATAAATAAATACTGACACCCCAGACAGCATATAGTTCAATAACAATAAATCTGAGCACTGCAGCCTGGTTAAGGGAAAATAGCCTTCTTTGGTAGTGAAGCAGAAGCTGGGTACTTAACAGTGCCAGAGAGTTCAAAGGAGCTTCACATTCTAGTAATTTAAAGGTTTTTGCCTGGTGGAAAATCTCTGCCATGAAGTTCTGTTGTGTGATATCTTGGCCTGCCTCATAGAACACCGCTGTGATAAATTCTCCCTTCATTCGAGACGTAAAAAGTTAGCCCCATGGAGCTGTTGAATGTCTTTCAAGAAATGATGTCCCAGAGCCCGTGATCATTTAAGAGCTCTAAAGAAATAAAGTTAAAACATTGGGAGAAAGTTATGATTCTCGTGGATTTATTTCCAAAGGTGATTTAGAAGGGTCTAAATGAAATTGAGATGTTTTTAGTATTAGAAGTTTTCTGTTAGCAGGATCCAAGTTTTCATGAGAAGATTCTGCACCTTCCAGCTGCCGGTGGGGGGTTTCAGATGGCCCTTCTGATGAAATTTGGGGTCGTTGCCCACCGTACCATCTCCCAGGACACTGAGTGTCTGCTGTAATGCCTGGAGCACAGGGAAGAAGATGACTCGAGGTAGGCAGAAAACTATTTTTCCAGCTAAAAATATGTGTACACTTTGGTAGTTTTGGTTGAGAGTACTTCAGCTGTGGACTCCCTGCCCTGGAAAATCATGTTGGCCCCTAGACAGTTTGGGTAGGGGGTGGCCACAATAACATGTTACATTTGAATTCTGACGTCAATCTCTTAATTGGTTCTTCTAGAATAACACCTGAATCTCTTAGTAGTGTTAAACATAGAACAGTTTTACTGATGTCTTATTTGTTCAACCTGTCTAGCTGTACTTGTATCATTGCATGTAATACCTATGTTGTGTAAAAATAGTTTTAACATAGCCTGGTTAAAATTGAAAATGGTCTCTCATTACTCATGGACCAGCCCAGTGAAGAAATTGAAAAAAATAAATAAATGAAAGGTCTGGAACAGTCTAGCAACACCTGAGTTACACTAAGACTGAATTTTTCTCCATGGCATGCTGAAGGATTTGGCCTGGTGTGTTCCCTCTCTTTCCCCCTAACCTCTGTCATAGTAAGGTTCATACTAAGGCTGTTAGAGCAGAAGGAAGCTAGTGTCCATTAAAATCTGCTCCCCACTTCTTAGTGGTCACAGAATATAACATCTGTTTCCAGTAGGAATTTATGTAAGTTATTTTTAAAACAAATTTGTGTTACTTTAATGATAACTATTTTCCATTATTCTAGAGATCCCTAAAGCCAAGATTTTTCAACCTTTAAAGAAACCCTGGAAATAGTAGTGTGCTGTAGTAATACAGATGGACACATGAGGGAGCTTGTGCTGTTTTGTGCAAGTACAGTATCAAAGAGCAAAATGTCCAGGAAAGATGAATGTTAGAGTAGCTGTTAGCAGCAGAAACTAAATCAATGGGTAGGTTTATTCTGTGTCCAGCTGCTGAACATCCCCAACCCTCACGCTTCTGTCTTAGGGTTGCCACCTTTGGATGAGGCAAAAAACGGATCTTAAGCTCTGCCACTAGCCCAACCCCTTTTCATGACTCATCATGCATTGCTCCTAGAAAGCCATTTGCTATATCAATAAAAGGAAACACTTAAGCAGCAGTTTTATTTATTTATTTAAGAGATTTACCAGATAAGCATTCAAAGCGGGGCCTGCTCGTTTCCAGTTGCGACCTGGGGTTACATAGGTCAAAGAATAGATACAGTGAAATCACAGTACATCAGTGTTACATAGGTCTAGAGTAGCTAGCAGTAGTAACAGTGCAGTTCAACAAAAATGTTAAGATACTGTACTGTACCTGTTAAAGTTACTTTCCTAGGTTCTTCCTAGTCATTCATGTACTTATGTATTTATGTATTGACCTTGGTTTATCAGATAAACACACAGAGAAAAAAGAAATTGCATTTACAGATATGATCGGGAGGAAGACAAGGGAAATACTGTAAATAACACACAGTAGTATACATGGTTTATAATAATGCATAATTAGGAAATTTTTTCCTATAGTCTGTACTTTATATATTTTTCTGGCTCCATTTCCTTTTCATGTCCACAGTACTATTTCAATGCCAAAGAAGTGACCATACCTTTTTCATGAGGAAAAAAAATTAAAACATTTAAACAAGCCTAAATTCTGTTAGAGATGAAAATGTTTACAAGCAAATGAAAGTGGAGGCACAATTGGCTCTTACTGTTACAAATGTGGGTAGGCTTTTTGCCCAGCTTTGCCACTTTAAGATGCAGTGGAAAAGATTAGGTTAAATAAGTGCTAATGGTGTTAATGGCCATACTTTACACCTCCCTGGTTGGCTGTTCTCACAAACAAAGGGCTACATTGACAACAGAACTTGTTTGTAAGCTGGGCATGCACCTGAAACAATGAAAGTTACGACAAAATCTGTTTCAAAAGTATTTCAGAACTCAAAATGGCTCAAAAATCTGACCAGCACAGAGCAAAACCAGATTACGTGCTAGGGACCCTGAAAACCTGATCACTAGGTAAAAAACCTCACAGGTGGCAACCCTATTCATCTGCCCTCATACTGACCCTCCCCTCTTGGGGCCCTTTTGAGCCCTGTTGTTGGATCTCCTCCTGTGTTCTGTCAGTACCTCTGACTGATTCAGTTGTCCCCCCCCCCCAACAACAACCACTGCACTGCCATTTTTCAGCCAGCTTGGGTCACTTTAATTAAGCACCAAAGTTGCTTGTACTATCAACTTCTGGTACGTTTTACTGATTCTGCACTTACCATGCTGAACTGTACACTGTTAGCACTTCACTGAACCGTTTTATTACTACTGTGCATGCTCTATGAATGTTTTTTTTTATTTTAGTTGTTTAACCAGGAGTTGCACACTAAGCTGAAAGCTTTTTTACAGGTGCATCCTGGGAGCAAAGGGAAGTTAAGTGACTTGCTCAGGGTCACACAGTATGTAAGTGGAAGCTGTGGGATTCAAACCCAGGTCTTGTCTGCTGGATGTCACCAGGTTTGCAGCTCAGAGCCTTAAACGACTGCGCTATACTGCCTATATACTTCCTCTCCCTTCCCTCGGGTCACACCTGGGAATGAACCTTGGCTCAGTGTGCCTTTCCTGGTTATCAATGTTTAAATACAAACATAAATTAATATTAAATAAACAAACCTGTTCTGCATCCACAAAACTGTAGAACACATGTGACATTGGTGTTTCAACACACTTTATTGCAGTGTCAGTGGCTCAACATTTTGCACACTCACCTCTGAGACCAGAAGATTGAAAGGTTGTGGGTACTAGACCTACACCAGGCACTTGGGGTAAATTCCAGTACTGACACTGTAGTGCATCATGAGGGGGATGCTGCACTCTTGAAGTGCTGTCATACGGAAGAGACATTAAACTGAGGTCCCATCTGCCTGTTCTGGTAGTTGTTCAGGTGAACGTTAAAGATTCCAAGGCACTTCTTGAAATAGTGGAATTTTCCCGATGTCCTGGCCAGATTTCCCCCATTCACTAAAAGTACCATCAACAGCTTAATCTAGTTCAATTTTCTTCAATTCTAGGGGTGGGGGTAGGAAGAAGTAGGCTGCTGGTTAACTGGGATCTGCAGCTTATCCTTTAGGTAGGGAAATGGGCAGACTGGGTGGGCCAAGCGGTCCTTATCTGCCGTCAAATTCTATGTTTCTATGTAATTTCAATTGGTTACCATCTGTACCCCCTTCCCCCCCGGGTCCCCCCTGAAAAAGGAACTTCTAGACTCAGTGGGCCTACCTGGTCAACAAAACTCAATAAATAAATCATTGTTGCTTTCTGCAATGGTAGCTATAGCCAGCATTGTGTCAGTGTACGAAGTTATAAATTTCACTTTTAGTCTCACAGACATGAAACAGAATCTGACGACAGACCTAGTGACCCACCTGGTCTGCCCATTTGCCTGCCCATGGCTCATGAACCCCTTGATAAACTTTATTCCCTTATAAGAACTGGAGAATGTTGTCTCCGATAGGGAAACCTCGTTATAATAACAGTGTACATGTGCTGGGATTCTCTCATTGTTTGTGCATATGTGCTCACTGCCGCCGGAAGACTGACTCATGGACACCTATGTCACAGGACACAGAGCTCAAGCAAAGCAAGGATTTTTTATTACCTGCCAATTGACAACACCACATACATAAACCCACTTCAATTTTGTTTTTGGCTGCAGTTCATGGTACTTCCTATTCACAGTTAAAAAAAAAAGTGAAAGTAAAAATAGCAGTTCTGCCTGACTGCGGCTCAACTAGTGCTACTCCTGCAGTTCAACTGAAATAAGGAGAGAAGGGGGCAGTGATTGCAAAGAGCAAATATAAAAATGTGTGGTGTGTGTGTGGTAGGGGGAGGGAGAGGGCTTTATCAGCAGCACCAATGTTGCTTTAATGCTATGAACAGCAGCACCATCTATGGGCCAAGATGTTCATTTTTTTTGTTAATTTAAATGAACCGGGAGAGAAAATAAACCCAGCAATGATATAAAACAGTGCATGGGTAGGTGTGCAAAAAAAAAAACTTGAATTTTATACACACCCTTGGTGCATGATGCTATTGTAAACCTCTTGAGCTTTGCTATCGAGGTTTATAAAGGGTCACATACCTCGGGTGTGCATAACATTTCTCAACATGCACACCTACCCATGTATTATTCTGTTTACTATTAATTATTTACTTAGAAAAGTTTCACCAGGAAAGACAACATGAGCTATGAACAGCTCAAGTTCAAGTTCAAGTTTATTGCAGGAAAACTGAAGCAGGTATGCAGACAAGTACACGATACATATAGAGAATAACTTAACAGCAATTAATATGCAACAAAATTCTATGTAGTACATAATGCACAGGATAAAAAGTAACAAATGTTGGTATAAATGGTGTAAACCTATGGGAAGGCATATGGAACAGGTGGAGTAGGGAGTACAGTAAAAGTAAAAAGGCGGAAGGATTGGGTGGCAACGAAGTGGGGACTACTAAGAAGGAGAAAGGAATTTAGAAACAGTTACAAGTGTCTTTTAGTTTATCAACAGCTATCCTTTTAAAGAAGTTAATAGGGACTATACTGGACAATTTCAGTGAGGATTGTAATCGATTCCAAATGGTTGGAAGGGAACATGAGATGGCGCGTTTGCCAAAGGAGGTACGAGTCCTGGGTATATCAAGGAAGATAAAGTCCAGCTTTGTGAGTGAGTAAACACTGCGGGAGATACAGACAAGAGAAGCTAGGTAGCTCGAGAGTTCTTTCAGAAGATGTTTTAGGGTCCAGATTCCAGCATGAAGCGTACGTCTATTGGTAAGTGAGATCCTGCCAACAGTCGGGAACAGATCACAGTGGTGAGTTTGGTACAAGGAGTTAGTGATAAAATGCAGAGCATGATGGTAGAGGATGTCTAGTTTATGGAGGCTGGATATTGCTGAAGAGTTGTAAATTATGTCACCGTAATCAAGTAGGGGAGGAATGTGGCCTGAATGAGCCTGATTCTGATCTCCAATGGAAAGAAAGACCTATTGTGGAAAAACCTAGCCTGGCATTTAATCTCTTGGACAGGTCATAGAGATGATCAATAAAAGAGAGCTTGTTATCAAACCAGAAGCCAAGATATTTGAATTTTGAGATAATTTCCAGTGGTTCTC
Source organism: Neoceratodus forsteri (assembly GCA_016271365.2). Lineage (NCBI taxonomy): Eukaryota > Metazoa > Chordata > Ceratodontiformes > Ceratodontidae > Neoceratodus > Neoceratodus forsteri. The sequence goes on along the minus strand of CM057454.1, from coordinate 715,329,159 downwards.
CTAGGGAGGTGACGATAAAGTCTTTAGATGAGTCGAGAGTAGTAGCGAAGGAAGTGCATGGGGAGAAAATCATGGCTTTAATTTTCTTGGCATTTAGGAGCAGCTTGGCATTGATTAGATTAGTTTCTAATTGTGTGAAGTCAGCTTGGAGAAGGTCTCTGACACCGGATAATGTGGGGCCAGAGGTGTATAGAGCCGTATCATCTGCAAAGAAATGCAGGTTTAACTTGGTTATCTGATGGTCGAGATCATTGATATATAGGGAGAAAAGAATGGGCCTAAGTTGGAGCCTTGCGGAACTCCCCTGGCAATAGGCAGAGAGGATCAGAACAGACCTCCTGCTTTAACTTTCTGAGTCCTTGCGGATAAGTAACTATTAAACCACTGAGTGGTGGACAGGGTAGAACCTATTTTAATAAGGCTATTCACTAATAAATTGTGATCTACGGTGTTGAAAGCTTTACTGAGATCTAAGAATACTGCTCCAGTTATTTTCTTGGAATCCAATGCAGAGACCCAGTCATTAGCAACTTTGGCCAGTGCTGTGATGGTGCTGTGTTGAGGGCGAAAGCTGGATTGAGCTGTGTTTAGAAGAGAATGGGTTTCAGTGTGGTTTTTCAGTTGTGTGTAGATCAATTTTTCAAAAACTTTTGAGAAGATGGGCAGAATTTAAATGGTCCTGTAGTTATTTAGGTCACATGGATCACCCGATTTTAAGTAGGGAAAGATGTGAGCAGATTTCCAGCAAGAAGGAACTGTGGCAGTGGAAATAGAGAGGTTAAGTATATGGAGGATAGGGGCCGTAAGATAGGTGTAACTAAGTTTTAGGAAGAGTGGTTCAAGTCCATCTTCTCCGGCACTTTATTTGGTGTCTAAGTTAATAAGCGAGTCCTCAACGTCTTTGAAGTTAAAGGGAAGCAGCTGAAATGAGCAGGCTGAGATAGGCTGTGTAGTGATCGAGCTGTCTTGATTCTTAACACTAACATACTAAAATGCCAGCAGAATAGGCCTAACGGTCTTTCGTGTCTGCTCGTTTGGTCAGCCCCCACCCTGGGTGCTGACCTTGCTGTCCCCCTCGCCTTCTCTGGCTTCTCCCTTCCCAGTTCTGGATATTCTTGCTGCATTGGATTTTGCTTCCAGAACCCTTCCCCTGTACCTGTCCCACCTCCTCTTGAACCCCTCCACTGTCTCTGCCTCCACCAGCCCCCTAGGCAGTGCATTCCATGGCTCCACCACCCTCTCAGTGAAGTAGCACCTCCTCCTTTCTCCCCTGAATCTTCCCCCCTCCAGCTTCCACCCATGCCCTCTAGTGGCCCTTCCTCCTTCCTTCTAAGCACCCTGACTGTTCCTCCCCTATTTACCCTCTTCATGTACCTGAAGACCTCTATCATGTCCCCCCAGTCCCTTCTCTCTTCCAATGTGTACATATTTAGCTCTTCAAGCCTCTCCTCATAGGTCCTGTCCCCCAAGCCCCAAATCATTTTGGTTGCCCTCATCTGGACCCTCTCCAGGAGGTTAATGTCCCTCTTTAAGTGTGGCCTCCAAAACTGCACACAGTACTCAAGGTGCGGCCTCACCAAGCAGTTATACAGAGGAGTATCACTTCCTCCTTCTGGAGGTGATCCCCTAGCGATGCATCCCAGCATCCTGTTGGCCTTGGCTGCTGCCCTCCTACAAGTCTCAGAGTTGTTCATCTTGACATCCACCACCACCCCCAGGTCCCTCTCAGCCATCGAGACTTGTAGCATTTCCACTCCCCCAGGGTGTACACTTGGCCTGGGTTTCTGGCCCCCAGGTGGAGTACCTTGCATTTCCCTGCATTGCTTCCAGAACCCTTCCCCTGTACCTGTCCCGCCCCCTCTTGAACCCCTCCACTGTCTCTGCCTCCACCAGCCACCTCCCTGCATTGAACCTCAGCTTCCACTTTCTAGACCATCTTTCCAGAGCCTCCAGGTCCCCCTGTAGGGCCACCCTCCCCTCCTCCCCATCCACCACCACCTCCAGTTTCGAGTCATCTGCAAAGAGACTCATCTCACTCCTGATTCCTGTCCTTATGTCAGATACGTAGGCGTTGAACAGAAGGGGCCCAAGGACCCAAACACGAGCAGCATACGGTGAGGAGTCAAAGGCTAAGTCAGCAGTGATGAAATGGGAACTAAATTCTTCAAGTATTTGATGATTACTTTCCACAACTGTACCTTTGCTGTGGATCTTAGATGGAATGGAAGGTGCAGTTGACCGATCTTCGATGGTCTTAAGGGTCCTCCAAATTTTGTGAGAGTTCCATTTAGCCTGTTCTAGGGTGGAAGCATAGAAGTTTGCTTTAGTGGTGTGAATATATTTAACACAGGCATTCCTGGCTGCTCTAAAAGCCTGCCAATCTACAGGAGTCTTGGTTCGCCTAGCCTGGGCCCAGAGTTTATCATGGTTTGTCAATGCAACCTTAAGTTCCGGTGTGAATGAAGCGTGAGAGATTTTGCGCATCTGAACCTTAATAAAAGGTGCATGTCTATTAGCCAGAGTGATAAGGTTATCATTGAGGACAGTAACAGTCTTGTCAACTGATTTTGCAAGAAAGAGATCCTGCCATCTGATCTTACTTAGGTCGGACAATTAGTTTAAGGCATTGAATTTATGAAAGGACTGTTTAGTGATGAACTTGGGCTGATGGTGAACTTTAGCTTGCGATCTCGTACAGACTACAATACTATGGTCACTCATATCGTTGTGGAAGACAGCTGTGTGTAACATTTTGTGAGGCTGAGTGGTTAATATCACATCTAAGAGTGAGCTATTTGCTGTTTTTGAAGTATTGATCCTAGTGGGTTCACTAATTAGCTGGGCAAGGCCAAGTTCATCGCAAAGGGATTTCTAGCCAAGCAATTTTGGGGACAGCCAATCCAAGTTGAAGTCCCCAAGGATTATTGTTTCTGTATTGGCATTAATGGCAAGGGATTTAAGGATGTTAAGGACATTGGTCCCACCAGCAGGGGGCCTGTAGCCACCAATAATAGTGATGTTTTCAGAGGAAGGAAGGTGGAGCTAAAGAGAAACAATCTCCTATTCCTTCTGTTTTGATTTGCAATAGATATCGTTGATTATGAACTTGGATTTAGCATAGACAACTACTCCGCCCCTCTGGAATCCCTGTCTGCCCTTTACAGATTATAACCTGCTAGATTAATTTGTAGGTCAGTAATTTTTTTTTTAGCCAAGACTCAGTGACAACGATGAGACCGGGTTCAATGTGGATGGCCCATGCTTGTCCATGGGAAAGTTTTTGTGCAAGCTCAGTATATATTTTTTTCACTTTATCTTTTTATTGAAATTCGAGTATATAAGAAAGCACACATCTTATACAATAGAAGACTATCCTCCATGTAAGGTATAAAATATCACTTAACAAAACACAGTATTTAGGGTAAACATATTGGAGAAGCCTTATATACATGTATTGATAACAAAATAGAAACCTAGACAGGATATAAGTGGAGATCAGAAGGGTTACAATCAATAGGGTATTATAGGATCAGAAATAGCAACCATGTATGAAATACATGCTAGGGCAGGCTATGGCAAGGCATTCAGTAAATTGCAAAAAGTGATAAATGTGGTAATATGAACAATGTTCAGTAATGGAGAGGTGAAGATAAGAGAAAAGTGTGCAAGGAAAGAAAGGAGGGAGAAAAAGCAAGGAAGAAGGGAAGGAGAGAGGGAGAAAACAGGGAAGAAGGGAAAAAAGAGGAGAACTCTGTGCACAAAAGTTTCAAGAAAACCTAATCTGAGAGCAAAATAAGAAGGAGGGCTAAATATCCCTAAGAATTAGGGTCTAGAAGAACTAGGTTCACGTACTTGAAGTAATCCTGCCAACATCTGTCATATACAATGAGTCAGTTATGAGTAACATGAGATAATCGGTCTAGAAAGACATATTGAGAGAGGCTTTGAAGAACATTTGACAGAGAAGGCACCAGAGTTGATTTCCATTTCATAAGAATCAGATGTTTGACCATAAGAGAAAGTGTGTTTAGCCATCTAAAGTGTGCAAGTGAGAGGAGAGAGCTATTGGGGATAAGGATGCCTAGAAGGAATAGCTTGGGGTCAAAAGGTAGTTTTTGTCCTGTTACTCTGGAGGCAAGTAAACAGACTTTATGCCAGAGCTTATTAATGGGAGCGCAAGACCACAAGATATGAAGTAGATCCCAAGCTCAGTATATTAACCAACATTATTTTTAATCCGGGTGCAGCTACATATTTGGTAGGAGAGATGAGCAGCGTTGGAGGGCTGGGGTTTAGTTCAGCATTGCCTGAGCAGAATAGAAGTAGGAGCAACAGTTTCTTTAAGGAATTCAAATGTGAGCTGAGTGCTTTTTATGACTGTGGGCAGAGCCTACAGGAGTATTGCATGTACAAAAGGAGTGATGTCATGTTTTCTGTCCATGGAACTGACTGATGGTGTAAATAGTCTCCTCCGCCTTACCCACCTCCAAGAAATGTTTTCCACTCTCAAATAAATACGCTTTCATGTTTGTCAATGGTTGCAGGGTACTACTTTCTTTCTTAAATGGGTGGTTCAAGAACTGGAACCTGAGTAGTGGGAGACAGCATTGTTTTTTGGGGGGAAGTAAGGTCCATCCCACCTCCACCTTAAAAGCTCCAAAAGGTCCATCCCACCTTTTTTTTTTATTCACATGGGAGGTGCAGGAGGTGGATCTATCATAGTGAAAGAAGACTCACTAGAGTTTGGGGTGTGGACCAAGAAGCATCACATCTGTGGAGTCCCTGAATTTTGTTAAGGACTAAGAGAATAGAAGATACTTAAATTGCCTTCAAACTGACTTAAAAACCCTTGGAACAAATGATTATCAGAGTCACCTGGTGTCTCAAAAGGAAACACTAAGAAATGTCTGAAACTACAGCTTAAGGATTCAACTTCAAGGAATATAGACAACTTTCAGGTATTTCTTAAACATTTATATACTAAAATGGGCACAGTACTTGGTAAACACAGTCCATGATGAAATGTATTTTTCTTTTTAAGTCTGAGAAGTGGAGTTGACTTACATAAGTTAAAAATACCAGCTACAGTTAGCAACTACTTTAGTTGTAGAACAAAATGCTGTTTTTTTTTCTTATTTACTTTTTTTCCTGGCTCAGTTTGTGTCAGTGAAGAGCTACCATCCAACTGGACAAGCTATTTATCACTCATTTTTCATTTAAAATAACATAAATGTGATTTCACATTTTTACCATGAGGGAAGCAAGATAAACCATCATGGTTAACAAATACATTCTTTGACACCTCTGAATGAATGGGGTAGTTTTTTTTTTAACATTCCTTTTGAGTTAATTACTACTTGAAACCTGTTATTCCAATTTTTACGACTGTGCTCCTGGAACTTTCTGCATGACAAGTTCCCTTTGGCACCTCACAGCACCTCATTAAGCCATGTGACACTACTATCTTTGCAGGACATTGCATACTGTAGTAAGAGACTCAATTTCTTTTACCTTTTTCCAAATAATATACCAACTCCATTCTCAGGCAGGCAGTTCTGGGCTAGTGTTAATATTCTACTGAATTTTCTTAACTTGCAGTTTGTGACTATAGGTGTTTATAACTGAATGATAACTACCACATTTGTTTCTCTTGCAAATAGCCAGGCATCTGTGTGTCTAATTTATGTTTGACTTACTGTAGGTTACACATATAATCTGAAAAATTCATAACATGCTGTATTGTGATTCAATGAACTGATAAATGGGGATTTTGGTTTCTTTTACAAATGTATTTTTCCTGACCATGGATATACTAAAACAAAAATTTCTCAACAAAATGTTTTTAAATAAATTATCTGGTTTGGGGGGGGGGGCTGCCACAAGCAGAATGGGATTTCACAGATGAGGGAACTCACAGCAGCAGAAAAAAGAAGCATGTTGCAGGATTTTAAATAATTGATTAGCAGTTTTTTACTTAGGATGATACTAACTGTACAGAAAGTATTTATATAGATTTTCTAGAAGTGCTGTGTTTGTTAAACACGGTGAGGCAAGAGCTATTAATTTTCACAAAGTTTTAGCATTTTTATGAGCAAAACGCTAATCAATTTTTAGAGTTAAATAAAACCCTTTACCTGATGCCCATTTTTCGGCCTTATATAGTAATATCTTCCTTCAAGAGAACAGCTTGTGATGAAATGTGTCGAATTTACATTGGCATTTAGCATATGGACTTTTATATTATATGAATTTTGTGTGTGAACTGTATATCAGTCTCTAAAAAAAAACACATTGAATGTCTTCAAAAACTTGTCTCAACATTGTGTTTATCTTCCATCTTGTCACAACATACAGCTGTTTCAGCAATGTTTTCAGTTAGGGTACAGTACCTTCATGTATATGATGGCCTGGTTCTGTTGAGTTGATTGCTATAACAGTGCATAGAATAAATTGCAAAACATATAGGTAACTGTAATACAGAAGGTGGCATCATTTTTAATTATACAATGACAAGGAAAAATGTAAGAAGCTGATTGGCTACTGACCCATTGAGGCAGTGATGTTATTACACAACAACATCACCGTAGCTTTGGATTTGGATCATTCCTTGCATTTTCTCTTAAGAAATATTTTTCTACACTAACAAAAACATCCTTTAAAATGTATTTTTTATTCTGTATATAACAACAAGCCATTGTATAATTGCAATAAGGTACTCCAGGGTGTGTGTTATCTTGTAATGCTCAAGTGTATTGCAGGAAAATACTCCATTGAGCAAGCTCATTCAAAAGGAGGTCCTAGTACACATACGTATACATAAGGACAATACATACAGGTATCATTTCAATAAGAATATAAGTCAATTACTTACAAAATACAGTGAAAGTCACAGAGGAACCATTTAAGATAGAAATAGGGACTAACATTAACAACATGTTCAGCTAAACAAATTCATTCAAATAGTTTAGTAGTTACAAGTCTTATGTACAAAGGTCACAGGTAGGGCCTAAATATAAACAGTACATAATATCAGGCACTAACCTATACAGTAGGTGAGGGAGGCATTAGTAGCAGCTACAGGAATCTTTTAATTTGAATAAGGATAAAGTTTTGAAGAGCATAAGTGATACGGTGCTGGTTAGCTTAAGTGCAGATTGGAGTTGGTTCCACATGGTAGGGAGGGAGTATGAGATGGCTCAGTGACCAAATGTAGTATGAGTTCGTGGGACGTCAAGTAGGATAAAATTTGATTTCCTGAGAGAACAGGCACTGCAGGAGATGTGGATGAGAGATGTTATGTAGCTAGGCAGTTTGTGAAGAAGTATCTTAAGGGTCCAGGACCTGGCATGAAGCAAGCATCTAGTGGCAAGTGACGTCTAGCCAGTAGTTGAATACAGGTCACAGTGGTGGGTTCTGAAGGGGGAGCTGGTGATGAATCGTAGAGCACAATGATAAAGGACGTCAGTTTCTTTAGGCTAGAAGTCGCTGTGGAGGCGTAAAGGAAATCACCATAATCGAGTAGGGGAAGGAATGTGGCCAATACGAACCTGGTACGAGTATCAAGAGGGAAGAGGGATCTGTTTCTAAAGAAGAACCCTAACCATATTTTTAGCCTCCTGGATAGGTCCTCAATGTGGTTGTAGAAGGAGAGCTTATTATCAATCCAGAAGCCAAGGTATTTGAATTTAGTAACCACTTCTAGTGGTTCGCCTAGTGAGGTGACTATAACATTCTTTGGGTTTGAGGGGTGGGTGCTGATTGTAGGGCTACTATAGAAAACCATTGCCTTGGTTTTCTTGGCGTTTAGAAGGAGCTTTGCTTCGATAAGATTAATTTCAAGTTGAGCAAAGTCAGCTTGCAGAACATTCCTAACTTCCGATAGAGTAGTACCAGAGGTGTATAACACAGTGTCGTCAGCGAAGAAGTGAAGAGTTGATTTTATTATAAGTAAGTCAAGGTCATTGATATATAGAGAGAATAGTATTGGTCCAAAGATAGCGCCATGGGGGACTCCCCTAGCAGTTGGAAGGGGGGCCGAGAGGAGAGGAGACCATCTGCTTTGACTTTCTGTATCCTACCAGAAAGGTAACTGGTGAACCATTTCACTGTAGGTGGATTAGCACCTAGCTTAGTGAGGTCCTGAACTAGGAGGAGATGGTTAACAGTGTCAAATGCTTTACTCAGGTCAAGGAACACTGCACTGGTGGTCTTCTTGGAATCCACCGCAGAAATCCAGTCATAAGTAACCTTAGCCAATGCACTCCTGGGGTGGTGGATGCATCAAGCCACTACAGCCTCAACTCCGCCCAGGGATGATATATTATTATTACATGATAACACACACCCTGTCGTGCCTTATTGCTTAAATATGCCCTTTCTCAATGTACTGTACTTTGATTCAGTTAGTGTATATGCAACAGCCTTCATTTCACAGATGAGGGAACCCACAGCAGCAGAAAAAAGAAGCATGTTGCAGGGTTTTAAATAATTGATTAGCAGTTTTTTTCTTGGGATGATACTAACTGTACAGAAAGTATTTATATAGATTTTCTAGAAGTGCTGTGTTTGTTAAACACAGTGAAGCAAGAGCTATTAATTTTCACAAAGTTTTAGCACTTTTATGAGCAAAACGCTAATCAATTTTTAGAGTTAAATAAAATCCTTTACCTGATGCCCATTTTTTTGGCCTTATATAGTAATATCTTCCTTAAGAGAACAGCTTGTAATGAAATGTGTCAAATTTTCATTGGCATTTGGGCCTATGGACTTTTACATTATATGAATTTTGTGTGTGAACTGTATATCAGTCTCTAAAAAAACAGATCAAATGTCTTCAAAAACTTGACTCATCATTGTGTTCATCTTCCACCTTGTCACAACATACAGCTGCCTCAGCAGTGTTTTCAGTTAAGGTACAGTACCTTCATGTATATGATGGCCTGGTTCTATTGAGCTGATTGCTATAACAGTGCATAGAATAAAATGCAAAACATATAGGTAACTGTAATACAGAAGATGGCATTATTTTTAATTATACAATGACAAGGAAAAATGTAAGAAGCTGATTGGCTGCTGACCCATTGACACAGTGATATTATTACACAACAACATCACCATAGCTTTGGATTTGGATCATTCCTTGCATTTTTCTCTTAAGAAATATTTTTCTACACTAACAAAACATCCTTTAAAATATATTTTTTATTCTGTATATACAGTAACAACAAGCCATTGTATAATTGCAATAAGGCACTCCTGGGTGTGTGTTATCTTGTAATAATGTCACTCCTGGGGTGGTGGAAGCACTCGGCTTCACCTGATGCTTCAACCCACCCCAGGAGTGATATTATTACATGATAACACACACCCTGTCATGCCTTATTGCTTAATTATACAATGGCTAGTCAGAATACTAGTCTCTGATTGGTCAGTGTGCCGCTGGACCCGTGATGTTATCCCAGCATAACATCACGGATCTAGTTCACGCACCAACAAGGCCGCATGTCTTGTAAAATAGAAATCACTGCACACAGAATGACCCATTGTCCACGCTTGGCATGCAGATCCCCAGTCACTGAAGTCCAAAACCACCACCGAACCTGAAGCAGCGAGATAAAAAGATAGAACCCCCCCCCATTCACTTAATACCTTGCAGTAGTTCTACCCATCACTGCTTTTGCTCTCCTGCTCTTCAGTCTAAAATGGCACCGACACATCTGGTTTTGAAAGGCACTAGAGCGCACAGCTTTTTGTTTTCCCCAAAACTGCCTGTCTGAGCTGTAACCAGGACAACGAACGGCTTCCTACCAACCCATTCAAGGGAAGCATTTAACAGAAATGACCGCCCCCCCACCCCCATTCTCCACTCCTCTTAACATAAAGCTTACCAGTTAAAATTTTGCTGTGTAAACGCTGCTGTTCCGAGCGCTGCCAGCATAACGTAACTGTGTAGCACGCGCCCCCTTCTTCCTTCTCTCCTCAGTCAGGTTAGCGGTTGTGCTGCTCCGCTCAAGAAATTGCCAAATATTTTAGGCACAAGCAAATTATAAAAAAAAGAAACACATGACACAAGCTGGCACAGACAGATCTCTGTATGGCTGTGACCCTCTAATTTCGCTCAGCAATTCAATAACTCCTCGAGTCCACTCAGGATTGACTTACTGCCTGCCATGCAGATTGCTTTCACAGAAAACAAACGGATAAGAGACACAACACAGACCTGTATGTACAAAACAAAACAAAACCTCAAGATACAAAAATACAAGACAGTTTGTACTGGCAGAACATCTAGTGGGTAAAACAGAAACTATGGACTATTTTTTCTAAACATATTCCTACACACAGAAAATGAAGGAAAACTAATTTAAAACACATTTTTCATCTATTTTATTTATTTTTAATAGCGAGAGCCATTATAATAGGGAATAATGCACTTCCAGTGGTGTCGTGCTGGGATAATATTGATACTTCTGGGTGATTAGTCACCTCGGCCTGCGGCCTCATGCCTAATCACCCCAGGCGTGACGTTATCCCAGCACGACACACACTCTGTCATGCATTATTCCTTTACTATACCCTTTCTCAATTTACTGTACTTTGATTCGGTTAGTGTATATGCAACAGCCTTCATGTGAACACTCTGGGCTTCTCTTTGAATCCTGATGTCTATTTGCTTTAGTTATTGTATATTGTTTGAACTGCTTTGGTCTTCTTGATGTGGTGCCTGTGTGCCTAACCTATGTAATCTAGTTATCTACTGCTACCCATGTATCTCCAGTGAATGATTGTTATAACTGTCTGCTCTCTGAGTCATTGTTTTTTGACTTGTTAACCATGCTGTCTTCATATTAGTTTCAACGAGGTGCCTTTGTAAATGAGTCTCTGACACAAAGGTTTATAAATCTGATATTTTTAAAATAAATAAATAAATAACTGTTTATGTTTAAGCCCATGAAACACCCTTATCTAGTTAATGCATTCACAGTCGTAGTGGCTCTGCCAGAGCTTGTTTCCTTTGTGGCTGCTTGCTAAGTGATTAAGCTCATTTCCAGACGTGTCCTGTGGGGAGGGGGTTACATGGGGGGAAGAGCAAATACCAACAATAAAGAGCACCATTTGATCAGTGGGAATTCAGACAGAGTAAAGTCAGAGAGTACTGGTGGATATCACACATGTGGCCTGAGAGACATGTTTTTTTCTTCCTGTTCCTTCCTTTAAGCACCCCCAATGCTGGGCAATGCCCTGTTAGGTCTCACACACACACACACAGTGATGCCCTGTGGAGAAGACAGGTTCCCTGGCCCACCGCAGAGGTCGTTTCAGTGGCAGAATCACAGCATCATCACTCCCAGGGTGGGAGCACTGTCACACGGCAACACTACCCCAGCTCTCTTGGCTGCCTAGCACTCAAGTTCACTCCCGAACCTGAGTCACCAGCAGAGGAGCGTGATGTACTACTATCAGTCCCAGGTCAACTTTTCAAATACACTTTCCTATCCATTATTTTCATACATACTTATTTATTTCATTTGTTTGGAATTGTTTTAAACCAGGATGCAGCAACTTGTTGTTATGGGAGTCCTGGTAAAGACAGCAGCAGTGAACAGTTTAGCATACTGTAGCTTCAAAAGAAAAATTGCAATTAGGTTTAGTATGTACATATTATTATTTATATTTATTTGTTATTTATTCATTTATTCGGAAAGTACCTCTGAGCACAAGCCCTCCTTTACAAAGGTTCCACGTCACAGAAAATAAAATACAATAAAGATATAATTGACAGAGCAGTGATGCATAATACAGAATAAAACAGAAGCAGCAAAGAAATGAGTTTACTGTTCTGTTATGTGCAGTTACAGCAGTTTTGTACAGCTAGAGATGTCTGCAGTGACAGAAAAATATTAGCAAAGGAGGAATTTCTTGGAATGGAACACTTGAAATTTTGTATGGGTCTCTTGAAAATCTGTAAAAGTAGTACAGTGCTTAATGGGACACTGTCAACCCCCCCTTGGGCCTCAAGTCAAGCTGTTCCGGCAATACTGGATGTTTAAGGATCCCCCATGCATGAAAAAACAATTTTACCTCAACACGGTACTGACCAGGCTAGCAACACAGACTGAAATGGCATACAATGACACGCCCAACATTGTCAGCTTAGCAAAAGGCTATTTATTGCACATAGTCTAGTCACACAGCTTGAAAAAGTATGAAATGCATTATTGCACAAGCTCAAAAAGGTCTAAAAAACCAGACAGCAATTCAGCATTGTATTAGTTTCTGTAAAATGTTTATCCCAAGGTGCGGGCAGAAGCTGCAGCTGGTAATGAATTGAGTCTCTGTTAACTTTTCTTGTTTCCGTGGTCTGATTGACTGCAAAAAATCTTACTGCAAACAATGTCATAGGTTTGCTAAGTTGTCAGAGAAGGATGAAAATTGGTCTATTGTAATCTGTAAAATAATGCTTTATGGGAAGCGCCTGTCTCTTCGTGCACCAATGAAGTATGTGTGCCATTAAACATTATTGTAATAGCTTTTTGTATTTGGGGCTCCACCCCACACCCCATTATTTATTTTAGTTTATATTGCACTGCAATATGTGTGCCCGCTCCCAGGAACATAATGGCTGCATGGCCCCCTGCACTGCTGGAACCCCTCTTCTTCTCCCCCCTTCCCCCGTTGCTGCAGTGGGCAGAGCAATGGCATCTGAAAGTGCTGTAATTATCCGCGAGCTCAAGAGGGGTCCATAGTCCTCCTATATCGTCCTCACCTGTCCTCCCATAAGTCTTGCAGAGCTGTTAGTTCACACCCTACTGCACCGGCTAGCCAACCGCTGTCAATCCCGTAGATGTTAAAGAAATAAAAAAGTAAATTAAATCTACTACGGTGCATCCAGAAACTATTCTGCTACTGCCTGTGATTGGGGGGGGGGGGGTAACCATGACAACCAGCTCAGGCACAACTACAGATTTACATCTAGGACAAAATCCCTAGCTAAAAAAAAAAACACATTCTAATAAAGACAGAGGGACTATTTTATTACAAAACTTATACTAATTTTTAAAATACCATTTTTTATTTAACTACTTTTTTACAGTGCCCGTTTTCTGAGTGCAATAATACCCTCCAGAGTGGGTGGTATTGGAATACTGGCCTTCCAGGTGCTATAAGGCCCTCTACCGGTGGTGTCGAGCCTCATTATACCCCAGGCAGTCTGATATGCAAGCAATAATACCTGACAGGGTGGGTGGTATTGGGCAATACCAGACTGCCCAGTGGTGTAATGAGGCCCAACGCCGCAGGCGGGGGGCCTTATAGCCACTGTTAGGTCTGGTATTGCCCATACCACCCACCCTGGAGGGTATTATTGTGCTTAGAAAATGGGCTTCCTGTAGCATTTTTAGTTGAGATTTATGAAATTTTAAAAACATTTAAAAAATACAGTTAAGAATTCATCATTATCATTATAATTTATTTATAAAAGGCACCTTTCTTCAACCAAGGTGCCTGTACATACCATAAATAATACAAACATAATTTCTGATTTAAATAAAACTTTATATAAAAATTCACTATAAATTAATACTCACTAAAATCACCATATGCAGACTCAAACAAATAAGTCTTCTGTGCAGTTCTAAACTCCTGGATGGTCAGGCAATCTCATATCCGATGAAGCAGAGAATTCCACAGGGTCGGTACCACAAAACAAAAAGAACGGGCTCGAGATGTCTTTAAATGAACCCTGGGAATCTCTAGCAATCCCTCGTTGGCGGATCAGAGAGGATGGAGGGGGCAGTAGGGATGAAGGAGATCTTGCAAGTAGCTAGGTCCCTGGTCATGTAGGGCTTTATAGGTCAGTAAACCGACCTTGAAGGTGATCCTCCACCGCACTGGAAGTCAGCGCAGTCCACGGAGTACAGGCGTTATATGACTAGTTCTAGCTGTACCAGTCGATAGCCTGGCTGCCGCATTCTGCACCAGCTGAAGGTGGTGGAGGTCAACCCCTGGTAGCCCTATGTATAGGGCATTGCAATAGTCAAGTCGAGAGTTAATGAAGGCATGGACCAATATTGAAAGATCTTCGTGAGGAACTAGGTGTTTTACCTGGGTGATATTCCTCAGATGGTAAAAAGAGGTTTTGATGACAGCTGACACCTGTGACTTAAGGGTCAGACCATCGTCAATAATAACGTCCAGGTTCCGAACCCAGTCTGAGGTAGTTAGCGTCACACCCCCAAGACGTAGTCCTGAGGGTGATCCTGGCAGCAAACCCGCAAAACCGGGTTCAACCACAGCCAGCTTGCACTCATCCAGTCCTGGATCTTGGCGAGACAGTTGTTAAATACCAAGAGGAACACATCTTGACCAGATGCAAAGGACATGTATAGCTAAGTATCATCTGCATAGCAGTGAAAATTCAGACCATACTGTCTAATAATCTCTCCCAACGGCAGCATATACACTGTGAACAACATAGGTGACAAAATGGAGCCCTACGGTACCCCATAGGATAGGAGGAGAGGGGCCAAGGAATACATTCCCGATACCACTCTATGAGTCCTACCCTTGTGGAAGGATCGAAACCATTTGAGGACTGTACCAGACAGGCCACAGATGAACCGCAGGTGCTCCAGTAATGTCATATGGTCCACAGTGTCAAATGCTGCAGAGAGATCGAGGAGGACTAAGATGGAATGTGTCTTCCGATCTCTCGCTATTAGGAAATCTTTTAGCAGCTGGACAAGGGTTGTCTCTGTACTATGTCTCTTCCTAAATCCTGACTGGAGAGAATCATAGATATTGTGGCTGGTCAAATGATCACCCAGCTGTAACGCAACCACCTTCTCAATAGCCTTTCTCACAAAGGGTAGGTTAGAGACAGGTCTGTAGTTCGCCAAGCAGTTGGGGTCAAGAGAGGGCTAATTAAGAAGAGACTGAACAGCCTCCTTCAGGGGATCTGGGAAGATCCCCCTCTCCAATGACCTCCAGACTATCTCGGCTAGGACTGGGCCTATCACATCGATGCATCCTACCAGGAGGTGTGTAGGGCCTGGGTTCAAACTACAGCTGGTTGGTCGCAATGTCTGGATGATCATCACTATGTCAGTGATTGCAGGCTGGCAAAAGTCAGACCAGGTAAACTGAGGGCCCGACATCTCCAGCCAACCATCACAAATTCCATTAGAGTGAGCCAGGCAGATATCAGACTGGATAGCGGCAACCTGATGTGCAAAGAATTGAGCAAACTCATCATATCGTTCTTGTGACAAGGCTCCTCCAGACTGGAGTCAGGTTGTATTGCACAATCTGTTCACCTTCTGGAAGAGCTGAGCTTGTCAGTTCTGTGCAGCAGCAATCTCCCTGGACAGGAATTCTGCCTTCTTATGGGTGATTGCTGATTGATAGGCCATATAATGGTCTATCAATCTAAGTCTGTAATCATCCAAGCCTGATTTCTGCCAGCTCCACTCTTGCCTTCACCCCACTCTTCTCAGCTCCTTCAAGGACTCATCAAACCATGGAGACCTTGGGTGGAGGGTAAGGGCGCGAACACGAACAGGTGCTATGGGATTCAGGGCCTCTATTACAACCTTATTATAGGCAAGTACTAAATCCCCTGGATCAATTCATTCACTTGGTACACCCGATAGGTCCAGCACCCTCATTAGGCTATCTGGGGTAACACCTCTTAAGGGACAGTAACGGAGCATTTCCGTAGTGGCAGGCCTATTTGGGGGGCCCATGAAACTGAACCCGATGGTCAGACCACCTGACTGGTTCCACCACCAAATCGGATATCTCCATCCCCAAGAGGAACACCAAGTCCAATGAATGCCCTCTAATATGGGTTTAGGAGGTAATAATCTGTGTGAGGCCCAGCAAATTCATTAACTGGAGGAAGTTTTGACCAAACTGCGAGAGTTTATCGTCGACCCAGGCATTGAAATCCCCCAGGATCAGCCATCTGGGGGAGTCCAATGCCAGATCGACAATGAAATCTGCTACTTCCTGCAGGAAAACTTTTCCATCTCCTGGTGGATGGTAGATGAGAAGAATTCTGCACCCTATATTCTCACCCAGGATACACTCATAGGAGTTAGTGGTCCCCACTGGAACTTCCACCAGGCTCAGTTCCAATCTAAAACAGATGGCTACACCCCCGCCTCTACGATCCTTCCTCAGGCAGTGTATCACTGAGTACCCAGCTGGAACTGCTGAAGCACAAACTGGACAGGCATTTTCATCCAGCCAGGTTTCGATGATGCAAGTCAGGTCAGATGCTCCAACAAGATCTGCTATCACAGCAGTCTTGTTCTTAATAGACCTGGCATTGCATAACACTGCCCGAGTAGGATGAGTGACCAAGGAAGGCGGCGATACTTGCCTGCCGATGGCAGAGCCCTTGGGTATGGGAATCAGGCAGGGAGGACCCCTTTCCTGAGCCCATTTTGCCCCAGGACATCTCCTTGTCCCCTCTACCCCAATCTGCCCACTCCTTTCTGTTTCCCAACCAGTCCCAGCTCCTGCCCCCTTTCTCCGCTTCACTGTCCCTAGAGCCCTACAACACCTATATACCTCCGGGGCAGCAAGAACAGACAAATTAGGTATATATGTTTATGTTGCAAAGTAGTCCCTAAGTTTTGTGCTGTTCCAGGTGGTACTGCCCCTCCCCCCCAGTCATTTGATTTTAGTTCTGTCCCTATGCACCATCGTCTGCAGAACAGTACAGGGAAGTTGTTTTGTTTTCTGATCCCTCCCACCTGCCTCTCTGTTGTACACTCCAAAAAAGAAACAGTTTAAGCATCTGTGCTGTCCGCATAAGTTTTTTTCCTGATGGTCAGGATGGAATTGCAGCTGTTAGGTGCGCGGCAGCATGGATGTTGTCGGGAGTTGAGTGGGACATTTCTGAAAAGCCACAGGGACAGAGTAGCAGTAACAAAAATGTAAGCAGCTCATTTTAATTATTTGATTTTGTTTCGACGATTGGGGTTAAGGGAGGAGGATGCGTGAGAGCTCTGTTCAGCGCGTGTTGCGGTTTTGAGGAACGCGCTGCCGACCCATGGCTATGAGGTGGTTTATTTTAAAATGTGTGGCTACATTTTTTTTCAGTTTTGATTCATTCCTTAATGTAGTGCCAGTAAACCCAGTGGAGGTTGGTATGTGGGTTCATCTGGCACTGAACAAGCATTCGGGGGGGTAGGCACTGTCTCTCAATAAGCGGGAGAAAAAAATGGCGGTGATTTTAAATTTAAAGAAGGTGTTTTAGCCAATCATAGAGTAGGGTAGGCACCATGATACTTCACTTGGTTGGCATGGCTGGTACTTTTAACTTACAGGGCTCTCACTGTAAGTTAATGTACCCCATGTCAGCCAATGAGATGCTGTATTTTCCTTACCCCATTTTCTAATCCCCAATACCGCCATCCCTGTCGGGTATTATTGCTTACATGTTACTTGTTTGTTTTTCACTTAGTACAACCCTAATTCTCACTCCCTGGGTCACACCTGGACACGAGATCTGGCTCAGTATGTTTTTAATAGTTACCAATTTTCAAATAAATATATAGTGCTACAATGGGCAATAAGTGCATTTTTATTCTCAGCCTAGAACCAGACGGTAGTAATGGCAGTAATGTGCTGGTTGTGACTAATCACTTCAGCTGGTACACTCAAGCCTTTCCAACAAACACTCAAAAGGTGACCAAAGTCCCAGAAGTCTTAGTTGAGAAGTTCTTTGTGCATTATTGAGCCCCACAGTGGATTCATTTGGACCAGGGCTGTGATTGTGAAAGTAAACAGAACTGTTGTCTCTTTAGGGTGTATGAAAGTCTAGAACCATACCCTACCCCATCAAGGTGATCCTCAGCCTGAATGGTTTATTCAGACTCCGCCAAATATTTTGGGAACCTTGGACCCCAAGCAGAAGACCCAATGGAGTATGCTGCTGCACACTTCAAATTTACCAAAAATGATACCATTGGATTTTCTCCCTATCATGTAATGTTTTTGTTAGAAGCCAGATTGTTGGTTGACATTTGCTTAATAGTATCTGCTGATGGAACCTAACTGAGAATTTATTTGCAGTATGTATAAAGACTAAAGGTACAGTTGCCTCAGCTAAGTCACCAAACTGAATCACACCAACAAAGAACATTATGACTAAAAAAAATCAAAGCTCAAAAGTTGCTACCTGGAGATAGAATCTTTTCGAGAATTTTATGATTGCCTGACAAACACAAAATTATTAACTGTTGCAGAGATGCTTCCTATATAGTGCGTCAGCAGTTTAGTAATCTGTTAGTGTACAAGGTACAGCCAGAAAGATATCCCAAATGTCTTAAGATGATTCATAGAAATCATCTGTTGCCAGCTGTACTGCTGATACCTGATAGAGATGCTGGGGATCCAGAGCCACCTAAACCACCAGTAATTAGAGCGGATACTTGCCGATGTCTAAGCAAGTAACAATTCAGTCCCCACCTAATACTCATGGAGGAGGTCAGCTCAGTCTAAGAACTAGAGAGGACTGGAATACTATTGTACCATAGTTCACCCTTGTCTCTTTGCTGATTAACAGTAATTTTAGACAAGATGCCTCCCATGGAGTCTGATCCATCTAAGACTCGGTTGGACCCTCACACAACACCATTTGTGCCATTGAACCCGTGAATACTGCCACTAAGGAGAAAAATGAGGACATTGGAGACCTACACAGTATTGCTGAACTCATCGGGACCAAGGATGCCTCTTCCCTGGTTGAGGAGACATGACCTGTGAATCCACAATTCTGAGGGAGAAGAGACTATCCCATGTCATCACTCTGAGAGACAGCTCATCCAAGAATTTTCCTACAAAGAACTTTTAGAAGTCTGAACATTCCATTGCTTAACCTTGATCAAGATGGACACCTCAGATGGACTGTGTGAAACCAACATATGACTCCCCTAGTACCTCCATTGACTTGCCCTTGCATGTAGTGCATAAAGATATTTACCTTTCTCCCAGGTCACTGCCCTGTACCTTCTTTGTTACTGCCCTTGGGTGAAGTAATAAAATGAGTCACCTAGGTGAAGTAGTAATATGGGTCACTGTTGATAAAAACTCTGCTAGATTAGGAATACTTTGCCCAGACCTTGTTGACCTTTGCTAGCTAGAATACAATTGTTTAGACAACTCCAACAAAAATTGTTTAGACAGCCTGTTATAAATACTTTATGTACTGTACATTACTTGACGCTGAATTTAGCCTTTATATAGATGCTAAGCATTCAACAAGAAATCCCAGGAGAGCGTGTAACCCCCAATCAATGGGCTTTCCAGCACTGTTTAGCATAGAGCCCTTTGTTCTGTGGACGTATTGGTGCTCATCATGACTTACGGGGACTGTATACTGTATCATTACAGGTCGTAGAATGAGTGAACAGGTGTGCTTCCTGTACCTAAACTACTTGTTCAGTAGATGCGTCCAATGGTTTTCACTGCTACTGACAAGCATGGCCAACACTCATCATGGGCAGAGGACTGCCCTGGGCTGTAGCCCTACCTGACCAGGCATTAAGGCTTGCCCATGCAGAACAATGAATGGGGCACAACGTCAATTTCAAGGAGTCAGTGCTGGACATTTGACACCCTACTGCTACAAAGGAATACAAGTGATGCTATACTGCTTATAAGATGTTCACTATAGCTTTATTTTGTACTTGAAACCTATGAATGCTGATAGGTATTGTGCATATTTGAAAATTAATAATCACAAAATTATGTGTAACCCCCCAGGTGGCACTGTCTCAAGGGCTACTACCCCTGCCTGCTTGACTACTGACAGGTTGAGGGGCCTAGGTTCTATGGCGGGTGCCTCCACCCAGAGGTCAGGGTTTGTAGTGGTTAGACTAGCTTGGTCACAGCCCTCTGGGACACCGAGACCCCCTTTTATTCCCTCTAGTGGCTCACACAGTACACAGGAGTTACAGCCCCAATACCCCACGTATACACTCTGTTCACTCATAAAGTACCACTTACCCTCGAGACTGTTTCTGCAGCAAGTCTCTGAGAACCCCCTGTAAAATAAGGTTAAACAACATACACACAGCAAAATACAATACAATACTGTTTCCATAAGTACCAACATCACAGACAGTATATAGTATAACAACAACAAGTCTGATTTATTTAGGAGACAGTAACACGGGAGGGGGCAATCAGGTTAATTGGCAGAATTAAATCTCAGTACTGTGCACACATACAGGGTCTGAAAAGTCACACTCTGGCTACCCAGGTTGGGGGAGGGGCTAGCCAGGTTTGTTGCCTGGGGTTGGCCGGCAGGTGCAGATGGACAGGGCCCTGTAGAAGAAAATATATGCACAACACCCAATTCTAATCTGGAGCCGGATGGCTCAGTCCATGAAGAAGTGAAACAATAATAATTAGATGACACACTTGTAATTGAAAACAGGCTACAGGGGTATACCCTGATTTGTACTCACAATACCCAAGCTGAGAACCAGATGGTGGATGTTCTTCTGGGTTGCCAGAACAACAGGGCATGGAGACAAGGTCCTTGTGACTGGACCCCGCTGCAGTAGGTAGCAGACGGATTTAGTCCGAGACAAGCTGGGGTTTGCTTCCAGCTTCAACACATAGCACACAGCACAGCGGATTGGAAATAGCAATTCCCCATAAGCACTACACACTTTCATATGTAAAAGGAAAGTACTATACCAGGCAGGCTACTCCTAGATCCCGATCGCAATTACTGCAAAATACCCGGGAGCACACAAAGTAGCTTCAATTCCTGACAGACCAAGCGCGATTCAGCAATTTCTCCAGTCTTCTACAGGATAAGTCTGGTTTCCACTCTTCAGACTTAGTTCTTTCTCCTCATAAGTCGGATTCAGTCCGAACTGGCACTTACAACGGCTGCAGGCCGAACCTCAGGGCCTCACTTGCGCTTCCCGTGTGAAACTATACACTGCAGAAGCACAGAGCTCCTTCTCTCTTCACTGTCACAACTGATCTGATCTTTCCAGTCACAGAGCAGGGCATTTCCTTTAGCACCACACCATTCTGTTGGCTGGTTCGGTTGTCACTCACAATGAGACTCCCTCTGTTGGTGAAAAAAGGTGCCAAGGTCAAAACTACATTTCCCAGAGTCACTGCCCATACAGTCCTCTTGTGGCTGGCTCAAAAGTGAGAGTCCAAGTTCCAATTTGTCCACAGGCACC
This sequence comes from Neoceratodus forsteri, assembly GCA_016271365.2. Taxonomy (NCBI): domain Eukaryota; kingdom Metazoa; phylum Chordata; order Ceratodontiformes; family Ceratodontidae; genus Neoceratodus; species Neoceratodus forsteri. The sequence continues at coordinate 715,307,938 of CM057454.1, read as the reverse complement.
ATTTTAAGGAACCCTTCCCCATTGATTAGTCCATTTCAGCAGTTCAGGACCAAAATGAAAGAGCTACATTGAAACAGTTTGTGCTGAAATGAAGACAGGTTAGACAAACTACATTTTCTCAGTCACTCCAAATGATTTCTGGCAAATAGTTATATCTTTCAACAAGGCTCCCTCTGCACATGTAGTGACGACAGAAATGGAGCGAATTGACAGCAGCTTGGGTGGGATTCGAGCATTAAATACACAGTCCCCCCATACAAACTAATTAAGTCTGCAAGCAGACAGCTCTTAAAGAGACAGTATGTGGAGGCTAAAATAGCACTCACTTGGAACCACATTTGAACAGCTTAAACACTGAACACCCCCCAGACTAGGAGCATTCAGGCAAGCTCCTGGAGGACGTTTGGGAGACCTCATTTGCAGGGGGGTTACATATGGAAAAAAGGGTCTAGTGCTGTTTAAAAAAAGGACTTTTGGGGACTGTGCTTGTCAATTGCCAGTCAGGGTCCAAGGACAGCAAATGATCAATCAAATATAAATATCTGGGTAGTGAATTCCACAGGGTAGATTGCCACTTTACCCTGTGGAACTCACTACCCAGATATTTACGGGAGGCACCCTTGGCAGAAACCTTTAAAACAGGTCTTAAAATGCTCCTTTTTCAGCAGGCATTTGATTTATAATTATAATTGGAAATGGGATATAGTATCCTATTTTATTATATGGCAGATGCGTTTAAACGATTTTCTGTTATTGCTGGCTTGTAATTTTAAATATTGTATCGTATTTCATTCTTGTTTTTTAATGTACAGCACTCCGAATCCCTGGAAAGGGGCGCTTTATAAATAAAGCATCTATCTACTGTATCTGTCTGTCTGTCTGTCTAGGTGTCAGCCTGGCTTAGTTGGTAGCACATCCGCCTCTGGACCAGAAGGTCGTGGGTTCTCATCCCACACTGGGATTTGGCTTGCACCTAAAAAATCACTGCCATCTGAGTGCAGTATTAGCGGGGTACTGTACTGCTGGGGTGTGCCGTCCTTCAGATGAGTTGTTAAACCGAAGTCCCTTCTACCCATCCTGGAGTTGTCCTGGTGGGTGTCCAGGTGGAAGTAAAAGAACCCAGGGCCCTCTTTGCAAAGAGTAGGGGACATTCCCGGTGTCCTGGCCAACATTCCCCTTCCCATAAACTGGTTCATGCAATTATCCAGGCTATGTGAGTGATGATGTGCAATATGGCCACCACTACACATTCAGTCACTTCACTACCAGTCTAGCATTGTTTGTAAAGCGCTTAGGGATACACTGTGTATGAAAAGTGCTATATAAATGCTTCTTCTTCTTTCTTTTCTTTTTCTTCTTCTTCTTTCTATCATCATAGCGTGCTCCAGAACAACCTGAGGGCTCATGGGCTGCTAGAGGATTTCATATTTGTCTGGATCTGAGGTACCCAAGCAGCTGTCAAGAAGATGACAGACAAGCACTTTCCTATCACTGACATCCAACGTTGGTGAATATGGAGGCTATCCACTCAGGTTTTGCTAAACAGATCATGCTCAGCTTGGAGAATGCATTCATGTCTGTCTGAGGAGGCAGACCGACCGTTGGTGAGTACAAGCCAGAATTGCACTGACACTGGTGAGAGGGAGACGTTTGCTATCAAGAACAGCAGGGACTATATATCACTCTCTTTAAGCCTCACAGATGTAACCACACCAGATCACTGATTCACACTGTACAAATGCTGGTTTTCTTTTTGCTTACAAACAGGCATTTGGGCTTGATTTGTGGGGGTATCACCTATGATTGTAGCTGTAATTTGCACCTATACCTGTTTGTGAGTAAAATGAAACATCTGTATACTGATGATTTGGTGTAGTTATATCAGTGAGGCTCAATGAGAGTGCTACGGTTCCTACTGTTCTTAATCATTTTTACATGTGCACCATGTACAGTCATGGTGGTGACTTCCTGCTTTACTACAAAAGTTTGCTATCTCAGCCACTGATGAGTTGGCTGAGATAACAGGTGGAGGGAGGGCATACGGTGGCCACGAGATGGGAGCAGGCTTAGCCCCCAGAACAAGGGCGATATACTAGGTAGAAGCAATAGAGGGGATGGTGGAAGTGGAGGGCAGAGGGATGGGGAAGGAAAGGTAAAGGGATGGAAGGTGGTCACCATGAATGCTAGGAGCCTGGGGGATAAAATGAATGACCTGCAGGCCCTTATGTTGGAGAGGGAGGTGGACATGGCTGCAATCATGGAAACTTGGGCCAACAAATACCATGACTGGGACCTGACGGTCCCAGGGTACAGAATATTTCACAGGGCTAGGGAAAACAGGAGGGGAAGTGGCATTATACATGAGGGAGGGGTTAAATGCATTCGGGAGGAGAGGGAGGAGGGTGAAACAGAGTCATTATGGCTGCTAATCCAGGATTCCAGGAATAGGACTTTCTGGATGGGAGTGGTGTACAGGCCACCCTCCCAGACAGAGGAGTCGGACAAGGAACTTGCAAGGCAGATTAAAAAGGCATGCAGGAAGGGGAGTGTGGTGGCTGTGAGATAATTCAGCCTGCTGGGGGTTGACTGGGGAAACCCAGCCACCAGCAGTAAAAGGGAACAGGTCCTACTGGACACCTTTCAGAAAAGCTTCCTGACACAGGTAGTCAGTGAACCAACCGGGAGGGAAGGGGAGGGATCACCCTAGACCTAGTGCTCACAAATGGGGAATTTGTGAGGGATATCAAGGTGGATGAACCATTAGCGGGGCGTGACCATCACTCAGTATGGTGGTTCAGGTTGATGATAGGCAAAGAGGGGGCAGCATCCAATACAAAGATGCTGGATTTCAGGTGGGCGGATTTTGCAAAGATGGGGGAGGTAGTGAGTGGGTACCTGACTGGGATCTAGCCTAGTATGGGCATGGACCAGAAATGGGAGCTCATAAAGAAGGGGATACTGGAGGCTACCAATTCCTGTAGCAGGACTCAGAGTAAAAAGGCCAGGGCAAAAAAGTCAAGCTGGATTTGCAGGGGGGTTGTGGAAAAGGGGAGGAGAAAAAGGGTGGCTTTTAGGAGATACAGGAAATCGGGGAGGGGGGAAGATTGGGAGGAGTACCTGCAGGAGGCAAGGGAAGTGACAAGGGCAGTAAGAAGAACAAAGGCCACCAGGGAGCTGAGGCTGGTGCAAGGCATAAAAGAGGAGGAGCAGAGCTTCTTCAGGTACATCAGCAAGAAAAGGAGCTGTAAAGAACAGATAGTAAGGATTAAGAAGGACGGGGGGGGTGGGGGGAGAAAAGGCAGAAGCACTCAATGACTACTTCTGCTTGGTATTTTAAATCTATGTTGAAACTATATGTTTTTAAATGAGCCTTCCCGGATGATTTTTAACTAATTGTTTTATTTATTGTTTTATCCTTTTCATGTTTATATACTGTATTTTTATAAAGCACCTTGGTTTTGAAAGGTGCTATATAAATAAAGTTTTACTTACTTACTATTTACGAAGGAAAGAGGGGGAGTGCTACCCAAAGGGGGTGGGGGGTAGTAAAGGCTAGGGAGGGAGTAACGGACAGGGGGGTGGAATCATGGAAGCTAGAGTTCTGGAGGGCTTCAGAGTGCTGAGGCTGGACAAGGCATGAGGGCCGGATGGCATTCACCCCAGAGTATTGAAGGAGCTAGCAGAGATCCTGGTGGGGCCCTCAGCAGGCCTATTTAATGCCTCACTGAATTCGGGATGCGCACCCAAGGATTGGAGGTTGGTTCACATGGTTCCTCTGCATAAGAGCAGTCCCAGAGATGAACCAGGGAACTATAGACCGGCGAGCCTCACATCCATCGTGGGGATGGTAATGGAAACAATCCTGAAGGAGAGGCTGGTGTCCCTGCTGGAGTACAATGGGCTGCAGGACAGTAGACAGCATGACTTTGTTGCAGGAAGATCCTGCCAAACCAACCTGGTAGATTACTATGACTTTAGTGATTAGGCAGATGGACAAGGGCCATGCAGTGGATGTCCTGTACCTGGACTTCAGCAAGGCATTTGATTCGGTGCCTCATGGGAGACTTGGAATAAAACTTAAAGGCACAGGGGCGGGACCACAAATGGTGGGATGGGTGACAAACTGACTGCACTGAAGGCAGCAGAGGGTGGTGGTGGAAGGGGAACTCTCATCCCTAAGGGCATTAACGAGCGGGGCTCCACAGGGCTCGATGCTGGAACCAGTGTTATTTGGGATATTTATTGCAGACATTTCCATGGGCATCAAAAGCAGGATCATCCTGTTTACTGATGACACCAAGATAGGGGCAGTGGTGGATGATATAGAGGAGTGACAGGGTCTGCAGGAAGATCTGAAAAAGCTGGAGACTTGCTCAGACCCTTAGCAGCAGGGGGTTCAATGCCAAAAAATGTAAGATACTTCATTTTGGAGCACAAAATCCAAGGAGAAACTACCAACTAGGAGGGGGGGGGTGCAGCTGGCAGAGACTGAGGAGGAGAAGGATCTGGGGGTGGTCACCACGGGATCAATGAACAACTCAGCACAGTGTAGGAAGGCAGCAGCAATGACCAACAAAATGCTGGGTTGCATAGCAAAGGGAATAATGTTGAGGAGGGGGGAGGTGATTCTGCCACTGTATAGATCACAGGTTAGTGCTATCTCGGTGCTGAATAACTGCCTCACTGATATCCAAGACTGGATGAATATCAGTGGTTTAAAGTTGAACCCGGGAAAGACTGAGGTTATGGTGGTGGACTCCGGCTGCAGGGTTGAGGGTTTAGGGATAGGGTCTCCCTCTGGATTAGTTCTTGGGGTAGATCAGATCCCTACCTCTGATCGGGTGCATAATCTGGGTGTGGAGCTTGACACTGGTTTGACCCTTCATCATCAGGTGTCTGCAGTAGTCAAGACTTCATTTTTTCATCTTAGAAACATCTCTAGGATTAAGCACCTGGTTCCACCAGGCGATTTGCTGGTTTTGGTCCACGCCTTTGTGACATCTCGTCTTGATTATTGCAACTCCCTTTACCTAGGGCTTGCTGGGGTTGATATCCACTGCTTGCAGCTTGTGCAGAATGCTGCAGCACGTTTGTTGACTGGGGTGTCTAGGAGATCCCATATTACCTCTGTGCTGCGCACTCTGCACTGGCTGCCTATACAGTGGTGGATCACCTTCAAAGTGGGTCTTTTGACCTACAAAGCCCTACATGGGTTGGGTCTCGACTACTTGAAAGAGCTTCTGGTACCTTACATCCCTCTGAGACAGCTTCGCTCAGCTGACGAGGGGTTGCTAGAGATTCCGAGGGTGAATTTGAAGTCTTCTGGAGCCCGTGCTTTTAGCTTTGTGGCGCCCACCCTTTGGAATTCTCTGCCCCATCAGCTCCGAGAAAGTACAACGGTGGATAGTTTTAAGAAGGCCTTAAAGTCATTTTTATGGAATCAGACATTCCCTGCAGTATTTTAAATTGTTTTAATATTTTACTGGTTTTGTTGTTGTGTATGTACTGTTAAATGGAATGTCATGATGATGTGTACAGTGCCTTGAAATATTTGAAAGGCACTTAATCAAATAAATGTTATTATTATTATTATTATTAAACCTTATCTCGAATACTTGTGCCTGTACCTGAATACAGACATTAAACTACTGGAAGGGATGCAGCATAGAGCAACTAAGATGATCCAGGGGCTGGGGACTTACCGTACGAGAGTAGGCTAAAGGCGTTAAACATGTGCTCGCTGGAGTATAGGATGGACAGAGAGGATACGAGGCATTCAGGTACATGAGAGGGATAAAAAAGACTGGTACAAAGGGGCTATTTAGAGCAAGGGTGGGGAGGGCACTCAAGGCCATGACATGAAATTGGAGGAGGGAAGGTTCAGGAGGGAAATGAGGAGACACTTTTTTATAGAGAGGGTGGTGGCAGGGTGGAACATGTTACCAGCAGATGTAGTAGCCTGTAAAACAGTGGGCTGCTTCAAAAGGGTCTGGGACAGGGCAAGAGGGAGGATGGGGGTGAGGAAGGGAGGAGTAACTGCAGAATCAGACTGGTTATAAATGCCGCACACATAACAAGTGTGCATTATGGCTTAACCAAACTTGTGCTGACCCTGAGTTGGACCCCTGGAGCTGAGAATCTTTAGTGGGGGGGTCCAGGGGATGCAGCCCCCTGTAATGGGAGGCATGGGGGGTGGAGCTCCCCACAGAACAAAGATATATGCCTCATGGCATCAATCGCGCAGCGCGATTGTGCCATGCGGCATTATGTTGTGCAACATAATGACACCATGCCCTGCAGAATTGGGATGTTAGCTGCATAATCGAGCAGACTCTATAGACCAAGTGGCCTTTTTCTGCTGGCAAATTTCATATGTTTGTGTGTTCATATGAGGAGCTGCATAATATAGGACTACTACAATCTAATTGCCTGAACCTGAACTGTCAGGCACAAGTTGCTGGGCTGTGAGGAAGCTGCCTTTCACTTGTGACTGAGAGTGAAAAAGAGGAGGAAGAAAAATCAAAAGACTTAATTCCACTCAAACTGGAGTGACCTACAGAGCAACGCCACCAGAGAGACCTGTGAGCCTCTGAACCAGTTATAACTGCCATTGCAGCAGGTGAGCTCACAACCTATATACCTGGCCAGCCTTAGAACAAGATCTCTTTGGAAGAGCCCTGCTAATCAACAGTCGTGGGAGGTGAAAGCAATGAAGAGATGCAGAGTCAGAGGTGCGATCCACACTGCAGAAGAGAGGAGCTAGTTCATACACGCAGGACTGCAGAGAAGGGAAGGTGGTTGCTATTGTATAATTGAGGGTAACTGAATAATTGAGCTGAGCTCATAGGGCCTGTGACACATACAGTATAACGTTTCTTCAAAGATCAAAGTTATAGCTGGCCCGGTGGCACTGAGGGCTGAGGTGCTGGACACCTTACCTCATGCTACACCAGTGACCTGTGTTCGGGAATGAGCATGGGTCACCGGGGGTCGGCAGGGGAGAAGAAGGATCGTGCATCCGTCGGGCTGCTCTCCCTCTCTGGGAGGGAAGGGCTGCAGACCTCACTGCTATGCTGCCACCTGGGTGACCACAGGTGGTGGTGCAGATGAGGGAGTAGTTCAGGGAGGGGCGGATATCGGATGAGGGCTTGAGTGATGGCACATCTCTGCGTGTCTTCAGTCTAATTTTCCCTCCTTGTGTTCTGATGTCTGTGTGGGCAGGGACCAGAAAAAGTGGAAAATCCCCACAGTGGTGCCTGTAGATGGGTTCCTGTGCCAGCCAGAGGGTTTGAGGTGGCTGCAGCTCCTGGTGCACGCTCTCCCTGAAGGATGGAGGGGAAGTAGGGCAAGTAGGGCAAAACAGAGCCTCGAGAAACATTGGATAGCAGGGGCACTCATTAGGAAGCCAGTGCCACTCAGCCCTCTCTGGTGCTAGCTGTGGGGCACATTAGGGTGCATTAGAAACCCTGAAGGAAGGAGCTGCTATGGAGTGCAGGAGGATAAAGAGTAAGTTAAAAAAAATAAAGTTATTTATGTTTGGTAGACTAGGCCGTCCATCCAGGATTACAGATTTGGTGTTTTATTACAAATTGCCATTGTTTGTTTAACTGCACCAACACTGGCCAGCTATGGATGGTTGTAATGACCCTGCACTGTTTCAGTGGCTAAGTATCTAACGGAGTACCAGGAGCTCCCTTGAGCTATAGGGGACACTGGTGTCAGTAGGGAGCTGGGTGGAGGCACAGACTGCACAGTTGGGCAAGGGCATTGTGTTGATTTAAAGCAGGGCTGCTTTGAGGGATTTATCAGCTGCTGGGGTCTTGCATGCTTATAATTTCTTTTGCTTCATCCCTAGATTTTGCATCCTTTAACACCTTATTCATAACCCTAAATAAATCCCTTTTATACTTGCTTGAATGACTGACTCTGTAGCCTAGTATTTTTTTGGAATGTTAAGCTGCAGTAGAGACCAGCTCTTATTTTTTTATTTTTATTTAGTTTTTGTTGACCAGGAAAGGAGGACTAGACAATTCTGCCTATTTTCAGCCTCGTCCTGGGAGAGGAGGAGACAGATGGATGCCAACTGACATTGAACCAGATTAAGCTGTTAGTGGTATTTTTAGTGAATGGTGGAAAGTTTTCCAAGACTCAAGGGAAATTTCCCTACTCGTTGGTAGGGGGCATCACATGCCATACTGTGAGCTGAATCCTGAGTATGGAGTCAAAGGAGGAGGACATTGTGCAGAGGCCGGGGTTTCAGTCCCCAACTCCTGGACTGAACTACATAAGCTGCAGATCCTAGTTAACCAGCAGCCTACTTCTTCCTATCCCCACCCCCTAGAATTGCCTTATGACTGTTAGGGAAGAAGAAATACAGATGAACGAAGAAACTGTGGCAGTAAGGGAAATTTTGTTGGAAACAGTATCTACGAATGGTAATGTATATACCAGTGACTAAGATGCAGGAAAAGACTCCAAAATGATACATGTAGTTCTTACCTAGTTTACTAATTCACCAGGTGATCCGGGGCTCAGCACTCCCTTACAATATGCCACAGGAGCTACTGCACTAGAAGTCTCATGGGCTCTTCTCCAGGTACAGCTCAAAATGATTAAGCACCAATTGTCTACAGAAAAAAAGAAATCTGAAGAACAGGAGAAGAAACGCAAATGTGCGTCTGACTTTCCAGGGGAGACTGCGTTAGCAGGTCCAGCAAAATTGTTTGTGTTTGGCACTGACTCACCTTCCACTCCAGCGGCAGTGGGTCAGATACAGCTGCAGTAACAGAAAATTGACTATACTACTCCAGAAGATTGGTAGCCAGAGAGGGCCTTGCAGGAGGCAGGTTGGATGCTGAATGAGTCAGGCAAGTGGATCCCTGATCCAAGGATCCCAATTCCCAGATCTTCTCATCCACAGCCACAGGGCAGGAGCCAACTGATGTCTGACTGGACATGTGTAATGCTACGATGAGCTCCAATACAAGTACGATTTCATTCTCCCCTTTAGACACACAGGGAGAAATTTTTTATGATGCCGCCCCAGAAATGGTCCAACAATCTATTTCAAGTATGAATTCTGAACCCAGGCCTAATGATGTCTCCATGCAAGAGGGAGAGGTGGCTTCAGGTTCCCAGAAGGCTGAAGGGTCAGTAACCTCTGGCCAAAGTGCCCCGCCTGCCTAGAAAATCAAAACAACCTAAGTATGCAAGTCTGTTTCACAAACCCATAGACTTGGCAAAATGGATAAACACTATCTGACTACAATACTTGGAGGGCATGGAAACACCCCCAGATAGACGTTTTGTAGGAAAAATTCTGATTAACAATCCTTGGGGTTTACACCCTCTGACATTTATGCATTGATCTACGCTCAAGGGGAGTCAACATTTGACATTAATTTTCGCACTTCAGAGTTATTTGAAAGATTCGGGAGTAAACACGCCAATTTGAAAACCAACCCTCTGTGGAACCCTTTCCAGATTATCCCCCTGACCCAACCAGCTTTCGGTGTTATAACTGTGTTATTTCGAAACAAGGGGGTAAATATTTCAAACATTATTTACTGACTGGAACAAAAGTATGATATTCAAGGGACCCCGACCCCATTATGGACACTGAAGGATTTTGGAATGGTGGGTGGAAGTTTAAAATAAAGCTGAAGCAAACCACGAGTGATGAACATCTCCCCAACTGTTTTTATATTGGGAGAGATGAGGGTTTCATTTTCTAAGCTGGGCAACCCAGACGGTTCTATAAATGTGGTTCCCCGTGCCACATTTGCAATAATTGTGAGATTTTAAAATGTACCTTCTGCAGAGAGTTGGGTCATTCCAGAGGCCATTGCACTAGAAACCCTGACTGCAATCTTTGTGATGATGAGGGCCATACATTCACAGACTGCCCATGGACGTCCAACAACACTGATGACGCAGACTTTGGAGTGCAAGACTATTATATTCGTAACGTTGGAAAAAAAAACAAGAAACCCTCATTCCCAGCCAAGGAACACAATGGCTCAACCCTCATAGTTGGAAGAAAGGGAACAGCCTATGCCAGGCCATGGATCTAACACCCACCCCCTCCAACAGGCATGTAGGAGGGTATGGAAGTAACAGTGGACCCCATGCCCCCCCCATTGGATGCTGAACCTGAATTCCAGCCAGTTAAAACAAAAGGGGGGAAGGCAAAACATAAATCGGCTCCCCCGAAGCAGCAAACACTGCCTTTAGAGACACAAAATAAATTTACTGCGCTACAATGGGGGGAGTCTGAGATGGAGGAGGACTCTTATGGTGCATCCACTGACAGGGCTTCTGAACATGAAGCTACATTTGGGTCTAAAAACAAAAGTGTCAGACAACAAATGGGCACCAGGGTGAGTGTAAAGGAAAAAAAAATGTCATGACACTTCTAATAATGTTATATGTCTTCCTTTGATTTTACTTTAACTATTGCTTCTTTGAATGTAAATAGTATACAATCGGAAAGGAAGAGGCTGGTTACATATGAGATGTTTGCTAGGAATAAATTCAATATTGTGTATTTACAAGATACCAGACTCCATTCCACATATGAGATAGATACAACAAGTAAGGCATGGATATGGGGCCCAAGTTTCTGGTCCATGGGGGAGGAAGTTTGCAGTGGGGTGGGAATCTGTTTCACTGATCTGGCCATTCAACTTATTCACATGGTAGATGTTCTCCCAGGGAGAGTGCTCCTGTTAAATATTAAATTGGGGAAATCTGATTTTCGGCTAATGAATATTTATGCCCCCTCCAGGATAAGGCTGATATGGTACCTATGTTAAAATTAATTCAACCTTATCTACTTACGTTAAAACACATTTTGTTTGGAAGTGATTTTAACTGTGACCTGAGAAGATGCAATTGGGGCTCACAACAACTAAAATGTATAGTGATTCTGTGGCTTTAAACAATTTAATATCACAAACTGCTTTGATTGATGTTTTTGAGGCAAAATGATCTAAAGCACCACATACATATTTTAAAGGCTGCTTATCAACAAGAATTGATTATTGGTTTATTTCTGACACGCTTCCAATACAAAAAGCAAAAGTGACGCTAGTAAGCCCCTCATATCATGGCCTTTTGACCTGTGTCATATCTAACTTCAAAAAAACACAGAGGGGTCCAGGGTACTGGAGACATAATTTGAGCCTGTTAGATATCCCGGAAGTCAGAATAGGTTTAAACCATATTTTAGTTGCTAGGAGTGTGAGGGAATTTTTATATATCCTAAAGCTATATTTGCTATTATATGCCTTGAAGCTATGCTTGCTTTGTAAGCCATGCTATAACAAAGTCATAATGAATGTAGTAGAAATCTGGAAACACATATTAAGCAAGTTACTGATGAAATTAACAACATTCAGTATGACAGGATGAAATCCTTGGAGAAAGAACAGCATTTTGGGACTCAAGGGACACATGAGCATACTAACCCTTTCGACTGTTGTGCCACCCTTATGGATAAGAAAACTGTGAAGTCAGGTTACAACAGCCAATGGCACAACTGTGGATACTCAAACAGGGATAATGTCAGAAATAGAAATTCATGTTAATAAAATGGTACAGGACCCTCAGGTACATGAGGAAGTAATGGACGATTGGTTAAACTCCTGTAAAGTGCCACAATTACCTCCAGAGGTCAAATCTGCTCTAGTGGATCCAATGTCTAAGGAAGAACTAGAATTTATCATTAAAGGGTTAAACGCCGGGGTAGTCCCTGGTAAGGACGGCTTACCCAATTAACTGTATGAACATGTGTTTAATGTCTTAGGAGATGAATTAGTTGGAATGTACAATTATTGACTGAGTACGGGACAATTCCCAGACAGTATGTACAATGGGCTACATATTTTATTATATAAAATGGGAGATGTGTCGATCCTCACAAACTGGTGACCTATAATACTCCTAAATACCGACTATAAGATATTGATGAAATTGTTGGGGAAAAGACTGGCCAAGGTTTTAGACCTAATAATCCACCCTTCTCAGTTTTACGGCATCCCTGATAGGAAAATTTCAGATGATCTGATATGTCTAAGAGAAATCATGGATAGAGGGAATTCGGATGAAATAATGGGATTTTTGGTTAGTCTTGATCAGAACAAGGTGTTTGATAACATTTCTGATGTCTACCTATGGAAGTGTCTGGTAGCGTATGGCTTTCCAGGAACATTTATTGAGTGGATTAAATCTTATTATTAAAACTCAGTGGTTGGACCATATATAAATGGCTGGTTGGGGAAGAAATGTGCAGTTAAAAGAGAAGTGAGGCAGGGGTGTCCCCTTAGTCCCTTGTTATATATTTTAACCATTGATCCATTATTACACCATTTAAATAAAGCAGAAAACATTGTAGGGTTATCCTTTTCCTCTGAGGACCAAGAAATTAAATCAATTGCTTATGCAGATGATGTTTGTTTGATTCTGGCAGATGTTGCATCTAGTAAAGTGGCAGAAGAGGTGCTCAAAGTATTCTCTGCAAGTACTGGGTCAGAAACTAATTTTAGCAAAAGGAAATGTCTTCCAACAGGGAATATAGGACAGGGTACGTTGGTTATAATGGGGATTCCGGTTAGGAGAGAAAATTGCAAAATATTAGGGATATATTTTGGGTATGAGGACATGGGACGTTTCAACTGGGAACTGATATTATGAAGTGCATAAAATAAGGTGAATATATGGAATAGGTGGAACATGTCCAAGAAAAAAATTATTTTTATGATCATTTTTTTATTCCAATGTTTCTTTACATAAGTCTGATTTTTCCACCACCATTGATACTGGAGACTGCCATCTATGGGTGTTTTTTTAAATGAGTCAAGCGGGGGGGGGTCATTTATTTAACAGTAGCAGAGGGTGGACTTGGTATGGCAAGCTCTATTGTATTCTTTTATAGCATATTTATATACACAAATATTGTCCCTATTTTATAACCAGGCAGAAGCATGTGGGCCCCATGGGTACTGGACAGAATACTAATTTGTGTAACAAGTGGGGGTGGATCTCCCTATACCCAAACAAAAATCTTTAGGGGGTTTACCTACATACTTACTGGAATGTTTTGGTAACATTAAATTTTGGAAAATTATAAAACAGTCCTTATATAAAGAGACCAGAAAGGTGTTTTATGGGTATGTAATGGCTGACAGATACTTAGAAGCCCCTAGATATTATAGCACGAAGACACAGAAGAAGCCAGAAGGGGAAGGAAGGAAACATATTCAATTCAGTGCTTTAGAGTGACTGGTAATTGCTATTTTTCTTTTAAACTTAGATTGTGGGAGTTTAGTGACACTATACTTTCTTTGTTGTCTCTACTTATAATTGTTTTTGGGCTGTTGAAATTTTAAAACATAGTGGTGGTGTAATTCTGTGCTGTCTTTAATTGCTGCAAATTTTCGCCCCCCCCTTCCCCAACTCTTAATTATATGCCTGATAAATCTGATTGACAGGAGCTAAACACAGGAATAGTAAGGGTGTGAAATAGGAGGGCATAAGGGGAAGAAGCCCACCCTCAGCACAAGTGTTTTGACTCATTTATTTATTTATTGGTTTCTTTTTCTTTAAAAAAAATATCTGAGGATTAGTGACAGGATTTTAGTACAGTAAATTAATAAAAGAGAACTAGGAGAGCTTCAGTAGCAGACAAGTAGTGGAATTGCAGTATAATGTGGGAGTGGTGCAATGCAGTGCCTGTGGGCAGCCATATTCAGGCAGACCTTCTGGACACTGAGGTGCTGCCCTATCTGCATGCATCTCTGACTGTGGGATGAGGTAGCCAGACTCAGAGCGGAAGTAGGACTGGGTCAGGAGTACCATCACCCTATCCAGGGACCACCCAGTCCAATTCAGCTACCTCAAAGGATGCCGAGAACGAGGAGCACTTGGATGACAGTGGGCTCAGGGAGGGTTAGAGCAGTCAGGCAGAGGCACATCCCAGATCGTATTCCACTCAAGAACTCATATGCCACACTGGCAAATGAGGACAACCAAATAGAGGTACCCAGAGAAGTGGAAGGAAAGGATGTGGAGGTTAGCCAAGGAGGTGACCTCAGCGGGGAAAGCAGTGGACCCCAGAGGAGGAGGAAGCGAATCCTGGTGGGGGACTCCATCATAAGAGGGATCCAGCTAGGAACACAGGAGGGGGAGGACAGGGAGGTGAGGTGCCTACCAGGTGCTACGGCATGGAGGGATGGAAGGAAGATCCTGGGGATCACTGGGAAGGCAAGACGGGAGGGTGAGCTGGATGTCATTATCCACCTAGGTACTAATGACCTGGCAAATGGGGAGCCAAAGGAAGTTCAGGAAGAGTTTAGGAAACTGGGGAGGGGTCTCAAGCAAGTAGCTACTTCTGTCACTTTCTCAGAAGTACTACCTGTGAGAGGCAAGGGAGAGCATAGGAGTGCATGCACCAGGAACTTTAACTCATGGTTGAAGAACTGGTGCTGTGAGGAAGGGTTTGGATTCATTGGTGACTGGGGACCCACCTGGATGGATGGAGGTTTGTTCAAGCCTGACGGCCTGCATCCATCCTGGAGGGGAATCCAAGCACTCAATGATAAGTTTAAATGCTACATTGACAAGCATTTAAACTAGCAAAGGGGGTGGCAGGCCAGCAAGGAGGGTACCTACTTGCTCACCCCCCACAGCTAGCAGTGAACCAGAGGAGTGGCTATCTCTGCAAAGCAGTGTGCAAAAGATGGAGATTAGTGCCCAAGAGGTGGATAACAGAAAAGGGCAAATTCAGCAGAAGGGCAGACAGCAAGGAGAACCAGGGATAAATGACAACCAAGGAAGGGGCTGGAGTAGAACAGTGAAGCAGTCTAGGGAGGTCAAATCATGGAAGCTATGTGTGCAAATGCCAGGAGCCTTAGCAACAAGATGGAAGATCTGGAGGCTGTCATGGTACAGTCAGACCTGGTCATTGTGGCCATCACTGAAACCTGGTGTAATGATAACTATGACTGGAGATGGCCATACCTGGCTACAAACATATTCAGAAGAGACAGAGCAGGCAGGAAGGGAGGAGGAGGCACTGTATGTGAAAATGACATAAGGGCCACAGAGATCCAGGAGGAACAAAAGGGGGGCGATACTGTGGGTTAAGCTGGAAAGGAAAATGGGGACAGCCATCCACACAGGTGTGGCTATAGACCACCAGCCCAGGAGGAAGAAACAGATAGAGTTGATGCTAGCCATCCAAAGGATGGCAGACAAGGGTGAGGTAGTACTGGTTGGAGACTTCAATATTCCAGACGTGGACTGGAGCATCCCAGCAGCAGCAGCATCAACTAGGAGCAGATTTATCCTGGACTCCCTTCAGGGTGCCTTCCTCAAGCAACTGGTCATTAAACCAACTCGACAGAAGGCAATACTGGACCTTGTGCTCACAAACAGGGACAGTGTGATGAGGGTAACAGTGGGGAGCACCTGGGTAACAGTGACCACCAGTCATTGTGGTTTGAAATCACAGAAAGAGCAGAACCAAACCACACAAAAACATGTATCCTGGATTTTAGGGGGGTGACTTTGGGAAAATGGGAGATACTTGAAAGAGGCATTAAGGGAATGGGACAGAATCGGGCTGAGGAACAGTGGGCAGTATTTAAAATTGGGATTACAAGAATAACAGAATTATGCATTAAGCAGGTTAGCAAGAGGAAAAGGAAGAGGAGACCATTATGGTTTTCCAAAGAGGTAGCAAAGAAAGTGAAAGCCAAAAAGATTGCATTCAGGCAATACAAAAAGACACAGGCAGAAGGGGATAGGGAGAAGTTCCAGGAGAAGCCAAGGGAGGCAGGGAGGTCAGTAAGAGAAGCCAAAGCTCAGACAGAAGAACACATTGCAAAATCAGTGGGTAGAGGGACAAAATCTTTACAGGTACATAAGTGAAAAAAGAAAGACAAAGGAGGGATAGTGAGACTGAAGGGGAGGATGGGAGCTGTGGAGGATGACAACAGTAAATCTGACATATTGAACAGGTATTTCTTCCAGTCTTTACTGAGGAAGAGGGGGTAATGGGTCTGAAGGGAGTACAAGGGGTGAGAATGGTGCAGAAATGGACACAAGTCCCTTTACACGAGAAAGGGTCCTGAAGGAACTGGAAGTAATAAGAGTTGATAAAGCAATGGGGCCAGATGGGGTGCACCCCAGGTTCCTTAAAGAACTAAGAGAGGTGGTGGCTGAACCTCTGGCTATCCTGTTTAGCCAATCACTGGAAACAGGTGAGGTATCCAAGACTGGAGGACAGCAGATGTAGTCCCCTTATACAAAAGTGGGAACAAAGAGGAAGCAGGGAACTACAGACCAGTCAGCCTCACCTCGGTAGTGGGGAAGATCATGGAAGCACTACTGAAGGAGAGATTGGTGGAACATCTGGCTGTCAATGGACTACAGGACCCAAGGCAGCATGGTTTCACCAGGGGAGGTCATGTCAGACCAACCTCATTGAATTTTGACTGGGTGACTAGGAGGTGGATCAGGGAGGGCAGTGGACATGGCCTATCTGGACTTCAGCAAGGCCTTTGACACTGTGCCACATAGAAGACTATTACACAAACTGGGGAATATGGGTGTGGGCAGGACAGTAGTGTGGTGGGTGGTAACTGGCTGGGTGGCAGGACACAGAGGGTGGTGGTAAATGGCTGTCACTCCACAGAGGGAAACGTGACCAGTGGGTACCACAGAGATCAGTGCTGGGACCGTCCTATTCAACATTTTCATCAGTGACATTGCGCAGGATCTAGAAGGCAGAATTTCACTGTTCACTGATGACACAAAGCTCTGTAACAGAGTAGACACACCAGAGGGTGTAGACAGAATGAGAGCGACCTGCAGAAACTTGAAGAATGGTCAAGGGTTTGGCAGTTGAAATTCAATGCAAAGAAGTGCAAGATAATGCATATGGGGCACAAAACCCTGGCACAATATATCAGCTGGGGGTGAGGATATAGCATGCACCAAGCAGGAAAGGGATCTTGGGCTTGTCATCTGATGACCTCAAGGTAGGGAAACAGTGTGACAAGGCAGCAGGTAAAGCAAATAGGATGCTGGGATGTATAGGCAGGGCATCACCAGCAGGAAAAGGGAGGTCATAATTCCGCTATACAAGACACTAGTGAGGCCCCACCTGGAGTACAGTGTACAGTTCTGGAGACCATACCTACGTAGGACAGACAGACGGAGAGAAGGTTCAGAGGAGGGCAACAAAGATGGTGCATGGATTGCATCACAAGTCCTATGAAGACAGGTTGAAGGAACTGAACATGTATTCCCTGGAGGAGAGGAGGGAGAGAGGGGATATGATAGAGACATACAAGTATCTTACAGGGAGGAACAGGGTGCAGGAAAACACTATTTTTAAGCAAAAAGATGTTCCAGGACTAGAGGGCATAGGATGAAGTTGGAGGGAGGACGATTCAGAGGAAACATGAGAAAGAATTTCTTCACAGAACGGGTGGTGGACAAGTGGAACACCCTGCCAGAGGAAGTGGTGGGGGCTGAAACAATCACGGGATTTAAGAATGCATGGGATAGACATAAAGGAATTCTAGAGGTCAGGGGTAAAGGGCAACAGACTTCTAGGGAAACAAACTGAACTTACAAGCTCAAATGGGCAGACTGGGTGGGCCATAGGCCCTTATCTGCCGACACTGTCTGTGTATCTATGTATCTATGTAAGAAGTAAAGCAAACAAATACAATGTTGTCAACTGCAAGGCTTCCAGAGAAAATGTGGGATGTACAGTGGCTGTGTGCTCATAATAAACTCACTGTAAAGGGAAACTTGAAACATGAAAAACTTACACAAAGAATGTGTATTAGAAATGAGATCGGTAATGGAATTATTGAAACAATGGAACATTTATACTTTCAATGCCCCCATATATTATCCTTTTGGACTATATTACATGGTAAATGGAAAAATTCACCTTTGCTTTTTCTTAACCCACAAATATTATTTTGAGTATTCTTCCTTATAGGTGGCATTCCTATGACCAGAATACAATGCATGTGGTCGTGGGGTGTTTAAAGTATCATATTTGGCACTATAGATGCCTATTCTCATTCCAACAACAGGACACAGCCCCTGCACAATTATTTGCCATTATAGAAACAGCAATTATAAACCTGAGAGGAAGATCCTGACCAAAAATAAATTTGAGAGATTATGGAGAAACATTTTATGGCTTGATACAGGATGGGGGGATGGGGGGATTTGCAGTTGTATGATGTAACACTTAATTTGCTTTGATAAATTTATTCTGATTATAGGATATTAACTTAGATTCATATTTGCCATATATATATAGGGGTTTGTATGCCAGAATACATATTTTCCTTAATGGATTAAAACATTTTTTCCTTCTTTTCATTTTTTCCTAATGTATATTATGTATTGTATCATAAATTTTGCAGTTTTGACTAAAAAATCCCCCATCTCTTTTAAGGGTGGGGTTATGCAGAATGTGTGATCTGAATATACAGTGGGTGGGATATTCAAAGCAGTTGTGCATGGCGCAACTGAGTTGCACCGGTGCAACTGTGGAAATGCACCAAGGAGTGATATTCAGCGGGAGCCAGTGCACAGTGCAAGTTGCAGTGCACCAATGTGCAACCCTAATGAATGCATGCACAAGGGCAGGGGACGTGCCCATGAATATGCGGCACAGTGCGATATTCAACCCCGACCCATGGCGCAAGTGCAGAGCAACGTCCAGATGCACCGAACAGACTTGAGCCTATAAATACAGGGTGCAAGCACAGGGACAGCACTTGCACCAGGAGAGAGAGAGAGGGAGAGAGACCAAGCAACCAGACTGTGAAGGAAGGGAACAGAAGGAACAAGGGAGACAGAGCCTGTGAGGGACTGAGGGAGTGGAACATGCAGCCACAGGGGTGTGGGACAGAGGTGGCAGTGGAGTGTGAGCCAGGGGCAGGGGAAGCAACAGGGAGAGCCAGGCAGAGGGAAAGGCACTGCCCCATGGTGGCGGGCAGACCACAGGAGCTGACCACCCAGGGGGAGACAGAACAGAAGGGGCCATGGCCAGTGCAGCCTTCCAGATGGAGGCCATAATGAGGGGTGTGAGGAGGCAGGAGGAAGAGCGATGTGGCCGTGGAAGGGCCCATCGGTGGTACGCCCGGAACAGGTGATACCGTGCCCACATCACCTTTGAGAACTACTCCAATACGGAGATCGTGGGCCAGTATAGCCTGAACCGGGCGATTCTGAGGCAGCTCTGTGAGCTGTGCAGTGAGGAGATGCAGGTGCCCACTAGACAGAGCCATGCCCTGTCAGTGGAGACAAAAGTGACAGCCGTCATATGCCTGCTCACCACAGGCACCTTCAGAGACCAACAGGGGACTCCGCAGGCATAACCTAGTCGGCCACCTCACGCCTCATCACACAATTCCTCAATGCCCTGCTACCACGTGCTGTGGAATACATCCAGTTCCCCAGCACACAGGCAGAGCGTACAACAACCATGCAGGACTTCCACAGGGTAGCACGGATGCCTGGCGTGCTTGGGGCCATTGACTGCACCCATGTGGGCATCCACATGCCGTGTGGCCCTGAAGGCATAGCATATGTCAACAGGAATGGCTACCCCAGTGTCAACTGCCAGGTGGTGTGCGATGCCAGGGGGTGACTAACCAGTGCCTGTGCCACACACCCCGGGAGTGCACATGATACTTTCATCTGGCACAGCTCTGCGTTGTGCCACAGGTTCGAGCGTGGGGACATCCCCACGGGCCACCTAATGGGTGAGTATGGGACGGCCATGGGGAGCTGGGAACAGCAGGGCATTGGATGGGGGCGGGCAGGGCAGATGCTCTGGCGGGGCACCAGGGATGGGGAAGGGGCACAGTGACATAGGACACTAGGCTAACCATGTACCTGTCCACACAGGTGACAGTGGCTGTTCACACCCTACCAGTGCCTGTCATCCCCAGCAGAGGACCATTACAATGAGGCACACACCAGCATGCGGAACATCATTGAGCGTGTGTTTGGGATGCTGAAGGCACGATTCTATTGCCTTGACAGGTCTGGCGGTGCCCTACAGTACAGTCCCTTGAAAGCCTGTGGCCTATTCCTGGCCTGCTGCATACTGCACAACATGGCCATTGACCATGGGATAGCTGTCAAGGCCGAAGAGGGGAACATCAGTGGGGACGACAAGGGCAATGGGCTGGGGGGTGGTGGGCAGCCCCCCCGGGCAGAGGGATCCCCGACTCCAAAGGATGGCATGCCAGCACTAGGACACAATTGCACAGGGGCACTATGGTGCATGCAGGTAGGTGGAGCAACACCCATGCAGTGGCCAGACAATGGTACGGCACATGGGCATGGGTGGGCATGGCAATGGGCATGCACACACAGAGGTGTGGTGCAGGGGTGGTGGTGGTGGCAGTGCCACATAGCCACACACAACAACACGCAGCACTGTACAGCAACACACACACACACACACATATACACACGCCGCCCAGGTGCCAGCATGTGGCATGGATCAGATGCAGGGTGCCGGTGCACAGGCGCAACCAGTGCAGTTCTGCTCTCATCACATGCATACCACACAGGCCAGAGGCTGGGCAGGTGTGCACACATGAAGCATGTGACATGACACACAGTTGCCATGACTGTGACATGCACCCACACACACATCACCCATGTGTGCACAGGACAGTGGCAACAGAATGCAGACAGGGCGGCGTGCACATTAGGTCCGCCCTGTGGGACCATGACCACCGTGGACATGGGGAGGCTGCGCCGGGGCTGATCGGCAGTTACTGGCTGCTCAATGGCCACAGGGGGTGTATGCAACTGCCCCCCAGGGGTTGTACTGCGGGAACGCGACTGTGTTTACGCAGGGGTGTGTAGGCACCCAAACAGGCCTGCCCAAGGCATGAATGGGAATGCCAACAACAGAGCCCAACATCAACAGGGAGGATGTCACTTGATGCCGGGTCTGTGGGGTGGACAGTGCACTCCACAACATATGTGGCTGGCGGCCATGCCCTGTGGCAGCCAGCGGTGCAAGGCCAACTGAGATCGCATTGGCAATGTGATCCAGTGATGCAGTCATGTCCTCCTGCAGGCACTGTATAGTCTCCAGGACCCGCGTAGTGCCCCTCTTGCATGGCTTGGCTGCCTGGCACACCTCTGCATGAAGTGCAGGCACCCCAGCTACAAGCAGCACCTGTTGCTCCACGGAGGCCTGCAGCAATCGGGTGTGCTCTGACGATGGGTCATTGCCCAGGGGAGCCTGTCCCACTGGTGGTGTGCAGCCACGCTGCACAGCCCCCCACTCAGGTGGATGCTGCACAGTGGGTCCCCATGGGGTAGGTCACTGTTTGGTGCCCCGGTGGTGGACACTCCATCTGGCTGCCCAATGTCCCCAGCTGTCTGCCGCTGCTTTCCCTCCAGCCTCTGTATGCTGGCCAGCACCTGAGCAGATGCACCACTACCACCACATTGCACTGCCATGGCTGTGCACACAGCAGCACCAGTGGTGGTGGCAGGCAGCTGTTCCACCTCTGACAGGCCACTGGCCGTACTGCCACTGATGGTATTAGGTATGGGTGTCTCCATCACAACACCACCCATGCTGTCCAGGATGATGGTCATGTCATCTTCAGTGTCAGACCCCACCCCAATCTGTGTCTCCATGCAGAGTACGCCATGGCTGGCATCCTGCTGAAACACAGCCAGGGTCTTGTCCGACACCAAGCCCAGGACATCCGGCTGCACGGTGATGGTGTGCTGCAGCCAATTGAGCTCCCAGATGCCCATGGAGGTGGATGGCTGGTTCTCTGGGGCTGGGTCGGCCCCCATGGCTGCCACTGGTGCCCCTTCCACTGCATGCTGGTGTGCTGGTGCTGTAAGAGAAAACAGATGTGTTAGTGCTGCAATTCTGGCAGGCCCCCCCCCGGCATGGCATATGTACCATGCAGCGATGGGCTCCCTTCTGTCTGGAAGCCACCACCTGGCACACCCTCAACGGTGATGCGACGCATGGTGGCTGCCACCAACTCTTTCTGCGCCATGAGCTGTGGCACATTAGCATGGCCCTGGCAGTGGCTGTCCTGGCTGCCCATATGGCCCCCACCTTCTCTTTTATGCAGCATTTATCAGTGCCCACCTTCTTCCTGCACTCCTGCACAGACCACTGGTGACTGCCCTGCTGGTTCACAGACGCTGCCACCTCCACCCAGGTCGCAGCCCTGACCTGTGGTGTGCCTGTGGCACCACTCAGCGGTTGCTCCCTGTTGAGGTAGGCCTCAAACAGGGCATCGGCCTCTGCCTTCATAAAGTTGGGCCTGCGCTTGCGGGCAGGCTCACGCTTCTCATTTTCCTCACGTTCAGACATGGTGCTACCTGTGGACAAGGACGTGTGTCAATGACTGCAGCTGCCCACCCCATCCACCTTGCTGTGCTGGCTGGTCCCATAGCAGGTGCAACTTACCTCAGATGGTTGCAGTACTGGTCCCTGGCCTGTGCTGTTCTGCAGTGCCTTTATAGTGCATTGCATGCAAATGAGCTGTGGCGCAGCGGTAATGACATGCTAATTTCCCTGGTGCACCGTGCATTGGCTGATGAGCTCATTAGCATGTGGTGGCTGAATATCGCACATTTGCTCCATGCACAATGGAATTGCTCCAGCGCATGTTGAGGCGCAATGCCATGACATGCCCAGTGTGCTGGACCACAGTACACATGCATCAGGGGCTGTGCTACTGCCTGTTGCACACTGTGCACTCACAGCGCTATAGGGGCCATGGCACACTGTGTGCCATGGCCTCTACTGCACTCTGGCACACTGTGCACCAGATGACTCCTGACCCCTGTTGTGACCCTTTGCCCCTTGGGACTACACCACCATGTGCCGGGTGGGCCATGCCTATTCCACACATCCATGGTGATGCGCGATTGTTGGATGTGGCACATGCTAATGCATCCCACGCATGTTGTGCACATGTGCGCTACTGGCCACCATTTTTAACCAGCACCTTGCAAGGAGAGGATGGCACAGTGAGGTGTGCGACATGCCCGCAACTGGTCTGACCTGGAGCTGGTCAACCTTGTGGCCCGTGTGCAGCCAAATGCACCTGGGCTGTTTGGCCAGGGGCCCCTGCAGCAGGCCAGGACAGAGATCTGGCAGGCCATCGCTGCAGGCCTGGTACAGGACACTGGGGTGCCATGGACCGGTGAGCAATGCCGCCACCAGTACGGGGACATGTAGCGGCAGGACCCCAAGAGACTGAGGCAGCTGCAGGCATGTGTCCGCTAGTGGGGCCGTTCCACGGCCAGATAAGTCATCACATGCTGCATGTATGCCCAACCGCTGTACTGTGGTGTTGGCTGAGCTGCCTGACATTCCCTGTTGGGGTGCACTGTTGGCATGTGCATTGCGGTGTGGCATTGCCAGCCACTGGGTGCACTGCGCTACTGCCTTGTGGGTCATGTCAGGCTGGGGTACACACTGTGCACAGGGGTGGGGGTGGTGGGCACATGCTGTGGTTGTTCTCTGATATGTGCCTGTCTGTGTTCCATTCCTAGGGCCTGAGGATCGGTGCCATGCAAGAGCGGCGAGGGCACCTGGTGGGGCACAGTAGGCCATTGTGGATCTGACTGGTGGAGGTGTGGGTCCAACTGGTGGAGGTGGAGTGGCAGCAGGACAGGCGCAAATGGCGCCGCAGTGGGCAGGTTGGCACTGTTGTCTTCTTCTACTCAGTACCAGGTAGTCAATAGGGGTGAGGGTGCAGCCATTGCCACCTGTGCCATGTGCCATGTCAGCTGTGTGCTGCACACTGTGCAGTGTGCATGCCACTGTGGGGTGGCCATTGCACTCATGTACCAGCTGTTGGTGGGATGGGTGTGCGCCTGGCTGCCACTGGTGCTGCTGTGGTGCTGCTGCTGCCTTTGTGCCAACTGTCTGTCGCTCTGCGGTCGGGTGGTCATTGGGTGGCAGTGTCCATCATTGTGCACTGTCATGGCATGCTGGGATGCCGGCAGGCATTGGCCCACCCACTGTGGGTGGCCAGGGTGCCACTCCAGGGGTGTGTGTTCCCACTGCCCGTTGCACACAGTGGAAGGGCATAGTTCCTAGAGACCTTGCACTGATCACCTGTCCATTCCTTTGTCATAGGCATCCAGAGGGGCTTGTGGCTGCCCCTGTATTGCTGCCTCTTACAGCAGATCATCCTGATCACATCCACAACCCTGGAGGTGGCACAGCAGACAAGGCAGATGGTGCTCTGGGACAGGTGATAGCGGAGGCGTCAGGCGGCGGCAGGCCATGGCTGCCCATAATTCGACCCCACTATTTCCCTTTTACCCCTGCCATCCCTTCTCTTCCATCCCCGTACCACTGTACAGTCCCTGTTCCCTGTCCCCTTCCCTCACTCTCCTACCCTTTCCCACCCCATTCCATTATATATAGTTGTGCTTAATACAGTTTTCCTGCTTAACTGCCTGTGTCCACGTCTGCTTTGCAGCTAGCGTGTGGAGCCATGCTGCAGTGGCGTGCCTGTGTCGTTGTGTGGGCCATGCATGGTGGTGTTCTGCTCCTTGGTTGTGGCTGCACCTTGGGGTGGCCATGGGCTGGCTGTCCAGGATGTGTGGCATGTGTGTTGGAAGCCATGGTCCAGGGTGTGTCTGGTTGTGGTCTGGGTGGGTGGGGGCATGGCATGCAGTGGGGGGTTCCAGTGGCAGCCCTCCCTTGGCCATTGGTGCCACCTGTTTCCTGCATCCTGTGCCAGGGTGTTGTGGGGGGGCTGGATGCTTGTCTGCGCCCTGCTGTTGGTGGTCACCTGTGGCCCACCACTGTGCCTCCCTGGCACTGTCCCCAGGTGTGTTCCTCTGCCTGCCGCACACTTTCCCTCTGCTGCTGTGCTCCCACCATTGACTGGGGCTGGTCCTTGTGTGGCTTGGCACTTGTCCCTTTGTGCCCTGGTGCATCTCTGGTTGTGCTATGGCACAGGTCTGCTTGCTCTCTGGTGCATCTCTGGGTGCTCTGTGGCACATCCCTGCGATATTTAGACGTGTTGCGCTGGTGCATGTCACCATATGCAGCCTTTGAATATCACACTCACTGCACCATTGCACATTGGAGTTGCTCTGCGCCGGACCTGCGCCTGCATTTGGCGCATTTCTGAATATCTGGCCCAATGTTTAGTCTTAGTTTCAGAGTTCTTCCTATAGTTTCAAGGTTGTAGTTTATAATGAAATTACTAGTGGGGACAAGTATGAATTAATACTTAACTTTCCTTTTAGTCCATTTTTATTTTTTTTTCTGTTACATAGCATACAGTTTTTGTGTTATGATTTTGTTTGAAAGGCATGATTGAAATACTTCCTTGATATTTTTACCTTCTGATTTCTGTATTATTTTCGGTGTGAATCAAAATTGTTTGTTGTATTTGTTGTGAAGTTATAATAAAAAATTCCCCTACTCTTTTCTAGAAGTGCCGTGGGATCTTTAACATCCACCTGAACCACCACCAGAACAGACAGATGGGACCTCAGTTTAATGTCTCATCTGAGAGAGATAGACTATTGCCCTGTGTGGGAGCTGTGAGGGCTGTAATAAAGAGGACCACAGTGGGTTGGCACAGTTTCCCATGGGGTAGTACTAGTTTGCAACAGAGGACACTTAACTTCCCTTGTGAGAAGGCACGGTGCAGTTTATTTCAACTTAACATCTTTGGGTATCAAATCCCAACAGGAGTTAACAACTCAAGCCCCTCAACCTTGTTTTACCCCATAAGGCAGAGACAGTGCACTGACATCTTCAATAACCCAGTGCACACACTAGTTTAAATATTGTGAGATATATGCGTCAAACCTCTGTCCCAATCCCCTTGTCCTCTATCTAGTAGGATGAAAGCTGTCCAGTTTAAATAGGCTGTTATCCCACCAAAAAGCACCCCAGTCTTCCAGGAAGCAATACTCCACCTCAGCGTGTCACTCTTTCAACAAATTATTGAAGCAGCAGATTTTTAGCTTTCCTGCCTCCCTCCACTTGTGTGCTGTGAGGATCTTTGAAAAGGTCACTATACTGACCAACCCTTTAAGCCTGGATTCCAGTATCCTGAAGTTATCCTTAACTGATCCTGATGTCTTCCCTGCCAGATTGTTCATCCCAAGAGAGACAATTAAATCTGGTCTTCCTTTCTCTTTCCTAATCAGCCCATCTACCCTAGGGAGTACCCTATCTGCCATCACCTCTGGGAGACAGTATGCCACTCTCTACAACTGGTCTGAGACACAGATCACAGTCTTGGTACCCCTAGTTACAAAATCCCCATTATGAGTACAGTCTCCCTAGCTGTCTCTTTCTAACTACAGCTCTTTATTTATTTCGATCTAGGATTGCAATACCTTTGAGCAGAGAACCGCTCGTTTACAAAGGTTCCATGTCAGAAAGGGTGGGAGAACGTACATTGGAAGACAATACAAGAGTCACTAGCTAAACAATTATACAATTAACAATTTTAAGCATACAATGAGGGAGTTAAGTATTCAATCAACAATAGAAACACAGAAACATAGAAACTGACGACAGATGGGGACCAAAGATCCATCTAGTCTGCCCTGAGCCCTACCCCCCTCTTTAGACAATATGATACTATATGGAAATAAAATCTTGGTGCAAGAAAGAAAATAAAATTTCGCTAGCATAAGTCTTGACTGAAGGGAGGACAGGTGCAACCTAAAGTGTCTTAGTCAAACGTATTGATAGGAATTTAGGCCAGTGCAGATACAAGAGAAACAATCAAAGTGAGAGGGAGAAGGGAGGGCAGTGGGGAGCATGGGTTGGGGGGATGGGAGAAGAAGATTAGGGTCCTGGAGGTGGAACCGAGGGAAGGTCAGCGAGGAAGGACTAGAAAGTATTAGGCTGGGGTGGAGGGGCAAACTTGAGGGGTGCCAGGGCAGTGTCGGTGGGAACAGAGGGCTGCTGTCAGGAGCAGTCACAGCTACTGTTCTCTAGCAGATGTTGACTAAGTAGACTTTTGAAAGCGCCCAACTTTGGTGCAGTGGTAAGTTCAGCACTTAGGTTGTTGAACCAGAGGGGTGCCTGGTATAAGAAAGACCGCTGTCCTTGAGTAGTTCTGCATCTTGGAAGTATGATAAGCTGATGGATGGAGTTTCTGGTGTGCTATGAGCCTGAGAATGGGCCTAAAAGGTCTGCTACTACAGAAGGCACGAATCTAAGGAGTGTTTTTTTGGCTAGCAGGCAGGTTCGATAGTGAATTGTATTGTTCAATTGAAGCCATCCAGAACTGATCATAGAGGCCGCAGGTGTGCGTGAGGCGGGGGAGGGGGGACCTGTGAGCAGCCTGCAAGCTTTGTTTAGTGCCACTGCTATCCTGCGAAGAGAAGTAGCAGTCACAGAGCTGTAAATGACAAGACCGTAGTCAATAACAGAGATTATTGAACTATTGATTACAGTTCTTTATTTTATTTTTTATTGATTTATTACTAGGATTACAAATACATTTGAACCAAGGGTTCTTTTACAAAGGTTCCATGTCAGCAATGGGTGCAAGCAAAACAGTGCTAAGATACTATACAAGGTCAGGAGGTTAACATAGAAGTAAGCAGTGGTAAGATAATACAGGTCAGGAGATTAACTTAGTAGCAAAAGACAGTACATGCGCATAGACTAGCACAGTAGCAAATAACAGTGCTCAATTAACAATACGGGTGTCTGTATAGCAAGACACAGATACAAATGAAAACCATCCTAGGTGGGGATGAGGAGGGGAGGGGTGGGGAAAAGGGGGTAGGCAGTCAAGGATTTGACATTGTCAAGTGCAAGAACAGAAAGATAAGTGCTAGATAGTCTGGGGTGGAGCAACAAGAGATAGGGGTGATAGGGAAGGGAGACAGGAGGAGAGGAGAGGAGCGGGAGAGGGGGTGAAATGGTAGGTGGGAGGTGAGAGGGGGTAGAATGGTAGGTGGGGTGGGAAAGAGAGATGGGGAGTAGCAGGGGATGGAGGGGCAGAGAGAAGTGGGGAGTGTAGCAAGGGAGGAGAGAAGAGGAGGGAGAGGTGAAACAAAGCTGCAAGTCTACGCAGAGCAGTCAAAACAGCTGAAGTCAGTGAGGTGCTGGCAGAGTTTACGTTTGAATGGGTCAAGCTTGTTTTCAGCTGTAATTTCAGGGGAAGGTTGTTTAGCAGCAGGTGGGGCCCTAGTGTAGAAAGCATGTTGAGCCTGGTTGGTATGGCAGAATGGAACGATAAACATTGATTTGAGGGAACTGCACGTAAAATGTGCAGTGACTGAGGGCAACATTAAGGCATGAGTTGCAGGGGGTGTGAGGTTAAGACAAATTTTCTTAGCCAGTAGGCAGGTCTGGTAAGCAAAGACAGGATTCCAGTGCACAACCCCCACCCCCCCAAAAAAAAAAAGAAAAGCCAATAGGCAGTTAGATTGTTTAATTTTGAATATGTGCCATGTTTGTTTGGGGGGGGGGTGCACTGGATGCCACACATCAGCAGCACCCTTCACCAGAAATGTGAATTGCATTTTGTGAGCAATGCAAAGGTTCTGAGTGTGCTTTTTGGTTGTCTTTAGAGTTTTGGGAGTTGTGGCACTCCTTTCCGCATGCTCCCTGTCACCACTTGTGTAATGTTCTAGCTGGAAGCACTTTATTTAAAGGAGCCAATTAGGCAATGCACTTTAAGCCAGTTTAGGCAGCACTCTATATTTATGAGTAGCCACTGCAGGCATTTCAGAGCTGAGAAGCTAGTGCAGTGACTATACTGAATGGGTCCCACTGTGAAGTGGTGGTATAGCTTGCTCACATTGGAATTCCAATCTGAAAACTAAGAAGAGCCCCTTTTTTCATGGAGTTTAAAGTAAGAAAAGCCAATAGGCAGTTACATTATTTAATTTTGAATATGTGCCATGTTTGTTGGGGGGAGGGGGTGCACTGGATGCCACACACCAGCAGCACCCTTCACCAGAAATGTGAATTGCATTTTGTGAGCAATGCAAAGGTTTTGAGCATGCTTTTTGGCTGTCTTTATAGGTCTGGTAGGCAAGTCTACTAATTAGATTGAGCAAGTTGGATTGCTTGTAGAGATCACAGGTATGCGTATGCTTCCCTGCGCCAGTGAGAAGTCTATAGCATTTGTTAAGGGCTGTCTTATTTATTTTTTATTTGCTTTTGTTGACCGGGTGGGTACACTAGACATAGGAATGCCTATTTTCAGGTACGACCCGGGAGGGTACAAATGACATACAAAACATCAGTGTGACGCAGCACATGTAAACCATACAGTAAATAGTAATCCAGGAGAGTACAAAACATCTCAAACATTAATAAGACTATAATAATACACGAGCAAGCAACGTAGGTAGTAGAGAACATGGATAACAGGATCCAAGATAGCACAGTTGGACTTGCCAACTAGCTACTTGCTAAGGACCTACAGGAATCTCCTAACCTGAGTTGCACTTATCTCATTCTTCTCTATGATCCTGTTATCCATGTTCTCTACTACCTACTTTGCTTGCTCGTGTATTATTATAGTCTTATTAATGTTTGAGATGTTTTGTACTCTCCTGGCTTACTATTTACTGTATGGTTTATGTGTCTGCATCTTGACCTGTTTTAGGGTGGTATCAATGGCAGCCCCGTAGAAGACAAGCCCATAATCAATGATGAGTAGGACTGAGGCAGTTATGGCTGCGCACATAGCTTCTTTGGTAAGACAGCGATGGTGATGGTAGAGGACCCCAATTCTTGAGTTGACTGATTTTGAGATGTGTTGAACATGCGAACTGAAAGACATTGTGCAATCAAGGGTAATACCAAGGTATTTAAACTCCTGCACTTGCTCAAGTGGCTGTTCAAATTCATTATGCATGGTGAAGTTTATGGATCTGTATTTGCTATGAGAGCTATGGAACAGCATGGACTTTGTTTTTTTTGTAATTCATCAACAGCCTATGTTGGAGAAGCCAAGTTTCAACTAGGCTGAAGTTCATCTGTAGCACCTTGGAGAGCGAGACAGGATCAGTATGGGAGGAAAAGAGGACTGCATCATCGGCATAAAGTATTAAGTTATTATTGTAAGCTGCAAGAAGAGTATTGATGAAAAGGCTGAAAAGTAGAGGGCCAAGGATGGAACCCTGGGGTACACCAGAGCAGACAGGAAGGGCATTTGAGAGAGAGTCAGCAATTTTGACTTTTTGGCTCTTTGCCGAGAGGTAGCTTTTAAACCATTTGGTTACATCATTAGGTAGTCCAAGGGAGGAGAGTGAGTGAAGCAGAAGCTGGTGTTCACGGTGTCAAATGCCTTGGTCAAATCAATGAACACCACACCCAGTAGGTGGTCAGTGTCAGTCGCCTTATGAATATAGCTGGCGAAGTCAAGCAGGGCGGTGTTTGTACTATGGGCTTTTCTAAGGGCTTAAAGTGTCAGGCTATGCTTGTGTCTGTGTAGGAGCCCTAATCTGATATTGATTGTTCTGGCCACATTCTCTGTGTGCTTAGCGTAGGTTAGTGAACAATCAAAAGTTACGTCCAGGTATTTGAAATGATCAACTTATTCAAGTGGAACTCCCAAACAGTTTTTGATGGTAAGAGGGGTGGATCTGAACTTACGCCTTGCACTGCTGAACAGCATTGCTTTTTTTTGTAGTTCAACACCAGTTTGTGAGATCTGAACCAGTCCTCATCTTGCTCAAAAGCAAGTTGCAGTTGATTTTCAAGGTGGGGTGGGTCATGATGAGTAGTGTAGATAACTGCTTCATCTGCACATAGAGGAATCTGTTGATTAATGGAGTGAGGAAGGTCATTAAGAAAAATGCTGAAAAGAAGGGGACCCAGAATAGATCCCTGCAGTACCCCACATCGGACAGGTAGACGTTCAGATGTGACATTAGTGATCTTTACCTGCTGGGAGCAATCAGACAAGTAGCTTTTGAACCGCTTTAAGGTATCGTTAGCAAGGCCAATGGATGATAGCTATTGTAGAAGGAGTGAGTGATTGACAGTATTAAAAGCCTTTGTTAAATCAATAAAGGCTGCACCAACAAGGCTACCCTGGTCAAGTGAGTTCTGTATGGTACTGGTGAATTCCAGTAAGGTGGTGGTGGTGCTATGCCTTTTTCAAAATCCATGTTGTTGTGGGCATTGGATCATGTATTTGTCAAGATACTCCACCAATTGATCCGCAACAATGCACTCCAGTGCTTTGGATGGCAGGGGGGAGGACGGAGATAGGCCTGTAGTTGGAATGTAGTGCCCAGTTTCCACTCTTATGCACTGGTATTACCAAGGCTGACTTCCACACTTAAGGAAATTGGGTCAGGCGATGCGATAAGTTCAGTAGTTTTGTGAGGGGAACCAAAATATCTTCAAGTGTAAGGGCGATAAGCTTGAGGTCTAGGGAGTCACCACTTTTCCTTGATTTCCCTAAAACTTTGAGAAGATACTTTCTGGCCAAGTGCTGTGGGACTACTTTGAAAGAATGGCAGAGGGGACATATGTTTGTGCAACAGATCCTGGGTACCGATGTTTCAGGTTTCCTCAAAGAAGTTGTGTGGAAGGACACTGCTCAAGTCAGTAAACGCTTTATTAAATGTATCAGCAATGGTCAGAGAGTCTAGAGTTGGGGCACCATTAACGTTAAGCATGTTTGGATCTGCCTTATGGTCCTTTCCAGTGATGTCTTTAAGGTTGCTCCAGAACGTCTTGCTGTGACCCCAAGATTTTTTCAGTACCTCCCTAAAGCTCTTCCCTAGTAGCTGTCACTGCTACTGGGAGTCTATAATCAGCAGTGCGTTTTCCTCTAGCCATGGAAGTAGCATGCACCACCACTTCTATCAGTGGGGTGAAATG
This sequence comes from Neoceratodus forsteri, assembly GCA_016271365.2. Classification (NCBI taxonomy): domain Eukaryota; kingdom Metazoa; phylum Chordata; order Ceratodontiformes; family Ceratodontidae; genus Neoceratodus; species Neoceratodus forsteri. Next base: position 715,276,038 of record CM057454.1, on the reverse strand, counting down.
GTTGCGCTTTGCAATCCCAGAGCCCTTTCTGTCCCCTGTTGTTTCCACTCCCAGCTCTCCTTGCTCACTACTTGCCAACCCATGAGGATGCTGAGAAAGAGGAGCAGCAGTAGACACCCCAGGCCCTTTCTCCAGCCTACTCTGCAGTTGATGTATTATGACCCATTCAGAAGCCAGCTTAGATTGGAGTGCTGCTAACCTCCAGCAAATTGTGCAGCCTCCAAAATGTATCCTGGAGGAGTGTTCCTGTAACTATCTTATAGAAACATAGAAACATAGAAGTTGACGGCAGATAAGGACCGCAAGGCCCATCCAGTCTGCCCATTTCTTTTTCTACCTTATAAATGTATCATCGGCCTTTGCTCTATCAGTGGCCTATCTATTCATACTCATCTGTATTGCTCCCTTATGCCTATCCCATGCCTGTTTGAATCCCTGCACTGTATTCACAGCCACTACTTCCTGAGGTAGGCTGTTCCATACATCCACCACCCTTTCTGTGAAAAAGAATTTCCTCACATTCCCCATTAATCTCATGCTGTGGCCTCTTGCCCTGTTATTTTTCTTATATTTAAACATGTTAGACTCTTTCACCTTGTTAATGCCCTTAAGGTGTTTGAATGTCTCGATCATATCACCTATCTCCCTCCTTTGCTTAAGGGTATACATATTGAGCTCTGTTAATCTGTCCTCATATGTCTTCTGATGCAGCCCTGCACCATTTTGGTTGCCCTTCTCTGGACTGCCTCAGTTTGGTTAATGTCCTTGTGAAGGTGTGGCCTCCAGTACTGCACGCAGTACTCCAGATGGGGCCTAACCAGTGTCTTGTAAAGAGGGATTATTACCTTCCTCTTATGACTTGTGATACCCCTACTAATACACCCTAACATCCCCCTAGCCTTACCTAGTGCTTTAGAGTTCTGCTTGGATGATTTCAGGTCATCGGTGATGATGATGCCCAAGTCTCTTTCTTCCTTGTGACTGCCAGCAACTCCTCCCAGCCAATAGGTGGCTTCAGGTTTCTCTCTCCCTTTGTGCATGATCTTGCACTTCTTTGCATTAAATCCCAGTTGCCACTCTTCTGACCATTTCGCTGAGTTTATCCAGATCTCTTCTCATTCTGCCCACCCTATCTGGATCATCTACTCTGTTGCAGATCTTGGTGTCATCTGCAAACAGACAAGCCTTACCCTCTAGTCCATCTGCAATGTCACTAATGAAGATATTGAAGAGGACTGGCCCCAGGACTGATCCCTGAGGTACCCCACTTGTGACTTGCATCTCTTCTGACTGTATACCATTTACCACCACTCTCTGTTTTCTTCCCGTCAACCAGTTTGCCACCCAGTTGACCAACTTCTGACCCACCCCGAACCTACCCAGCTTATTTATCAATCTTCTATGTGGAACAGTGTCAAAAGCTTTGCTGAAGTCAAGGTAGGTAACATCAACTGCTCCCCCTTGGTCCACCACTCTGGTTACCCAGTCAAAGAAATCTATGAGATTAGTTTGACAGAACCTTCCTTTTGTAAACCCATGCTGTCTTAGATTCTGTGCCCCTATGGATTCCAGGTGTTGCACTATCCTTTCCTTAAGGAGTGCCTCCATAATTTTGCCCACTACTGAGGTAAGACTGACTGGTCTGTAATTCTCTGTCTCATCTCTGCTACCACTCTTGTGGAGTGGGATCACATGAGCCCTTCTCCAGTCTTCTGGGACCTCTCCTGTGCTCAGAGACTCACTAAACAGTTCTGCTAATGGCTCTGCTAGTTCCACCCTTAGCTCCTTAAGTACCCTGGGATGTATGCCATCAGGTCCCATTGCCTTGTCCACCCTGAGCTTAGCGAGCTCTTGTAGGACCCTTTCTTTTGTGAAGGGAGTAGTGCTCACCTCCCTTCCCCCTGTGTCCATGGTGCTAAGCTGTGGGCCCTTCCCTACCTTCTCTTCAGTAAATACTGAGCAAAAGTATCTATTTAGGATAGATGCTTTTACAGGGTCCTCCTCCTCACATGTCCCCTTTTCTCCTTTGAGCTTAGCAATACCCCATCTGGACTTTCTCCTTTCACTAATGTATCCATAGAAAGTCTTGTCATCTTCTTTTACTGTTCGTGCTAGTGTTTCCTCAGTTTGGGACTTTGCCTGCCTTACTGCCTTCCGTGCTTCCCTTAGGGCAGTTTGGTATGCCTCCCTATCTTCAACCCGCTGTGTTCCCTTATATTTTCTGCAGGCCAGCCTTTTGGCTCTGACCTTATCCTCTACTCACTGATTCACATACTCCCACTGTGCATTGCTATTCTAAGTCTGATGCACATAAATAAGGGATTTTACACACTTATAACCTACCTGGAAAACTTAGGTTAGAGGTACCCCAGAGAGCATTGACACAATCTTGTTAGTATGTGACCCACACAGTATCTGAGTGGGAGAGACTTACTGTATAATCACTATATAATAACCCATACCCAGCATCACCATAGCTAAGGCTTTGCTAATATTTCCAAGTTTATAGCAAAAGGCCTTAGTTTAGAATCTGCCAACTCGCTAACTGTTGTAATAACGATGGCCACTAAAGATTACCCTGAAAGGGTAAACCCAGCTGTACCCTACAGATGCCATCATTCTGTGCTGTGGTCCTCACATGTGAGGTCACTCACAAGAGGGATTTTTTATGGTTTATATCATTTTACATCTGCACACAGTTTGCCTCCTGGCTCCTCACTGGTTCCCCTCTAGTCACATGATCGCCTGCTCTCCCTCTGCTGTATGGTGCCATGCACAGTATGGCCGCCATGATCTTTGACCCTACTACCAAAGGCAAACTTGGAAAATACAAATACAAAAAACAAGTTTAGTGGATAGACTGCTACCACAAACCGAGCCCCCGTTGCCTCTGCACAGCAATCCCTGCACATCTGTGAGCCTGAGCTGGATCACTGAGTTTTTGAAACTAAAGACAGCACATCTCCTGACTCCTCACTAGTCCCCTCTAGTCATGTGGTCTCCTGACGACCCTCTGCTGTGAACCCATCAAGCACAGGATGGTCACTGTACCCTCCCATCCTACCACTGAAGCGAATCCTGGAAAATACAAATACAAATACACACAAAAAAGCAAGTTAGTGGATATACTGTTGTCCTGAAATGAGCCTCCGCTGCCTCCACGTGCTCTGCACTGCAATCCATGCACATTTGTGAGCTCAAGCTGGTTCCTATATGTTGGACATGTCAGTGGTAGCCATACTAAAATCCCTTCTTACTGTATTAGCTCATTAGCTTAGGCATTACCATATTGTGATTAGGGAAGCAGCAGCAGGGTTTCTAAATGTCTGTGACTGGAGTGGTGATGAGACATGAATACTGTTTTGCATTACCAATGTGGTGTCTCCAGTTCTGAGGTAGGAAGGAAGTATAGGATAGCTGCCACTGTGTATTGCTGATGTATGTGTGTGGCATACTGCATGTGGAACCTAGTGGTATTGCTTCCAGGGGATGTTATGAATGGAGGTCTTCCCTTGGAGGCAAAACAAGGGATAACAATTGGCTGGAATTTCCACTCTCTTCCTCCTCCTCCTTGACTTCAAGTTGCGGCTGGCAACATCTGTGTTCACAGGGACATTCCCTGAGCATCAGTCATACTAGCATGTTCACAGGTCATATACTGGCAGTGTAGCCTAGAGGTTAGAGTAACGAGTTGTGAATGAGCTTGGTGCATCCAGCAGAGTTTGATTCCCACAACCTCAAGTTGCATACTGTGTGAACCTAAGCAAGTCACTTAACCACCCCAGCGCTCCTGGGTCAGCCCTGAAAACAGGCATTTGTGCCTAGTGGGCCTTACCTGGTTACCAAAGAATAATACTTGTTGTACAGTACTCACCATCGTTCATTTTTAAACCATTCCTCTCTGTCTGTTGACTATATGCATTGATAATGATATATTCTGTGGGGGTGAGCGCTGGTATATTGTCAGCATCCCTGCCAACTGTCAGCAGCTGTGCCTGTCTCCAGAGGCAAGCTTCCTTTTAACTATGGCCAGGGCCCCTGGTGTTCTGCTGCAGGATTTTCTGATTTCTGCGGCAGGGCTCCTTGACTTCTGCGGCAACATTTTCTGATTTCTGCGGCATGATTTATTCATTTCTCTGGCAGAATGCAGTCCTGCCATTGGCTAAATATGATGTGATGTCATCGATGACATCATATGCTGAGCATAGAGATGGGGCTTCAGGATAAACGATGTGGGAAAGAAACCCTGACACTATGGAAAAACAGTATATTTATATGAAAATTCACCAAAAACAATGAATTCTGCAGCACTATATATATTCTTCGGCATGGTGCAAATTCTGCAGCAAATTCCGCAACCGCAGAACCGCAGAATTCCAGGGGCCTTGACTATGGCACATAGGAACCACCAGTTATGTTACATGACGGCTGTTGAGTGGGAAGTGCTACCGCTGGCATTTATCACTTGCTGCAGGCCCTCCTACAACTGCTTAAAGTTGAACCAGCATAATATTTTGTGGTGATCTGCATATATAGCCCATGATGCTTTGCATTATAGAAGTATGTGTGATTTTGTATTTCTTTGAAACTTGGCTTCCCGGCCAATGCCCTTTGGCGTAACCCTTGCCTCAGTGCTTGCACACTAAGGTTCATTGTCTTTTAACTTGTTTTTTGTTTTTATTGGGCTCACCACAACCCAACCCAGATAGACCAACTTAGGGTAGATGATTCATTCCACCGGGGTGTCATACAGATGAGCTTGGTAGGACAAAACATGTGTCGGTGCCTTCTGTTGGCACCCTTTGCATACTGTGTGAGAGGCCATTTGGCACTATGCAGTTCTGCTTAAAGTTGAACCAGCATAGTATTTTGTGGTGAATTGCATATATAGCCCATGATGCTTTGCATTATGGGAATATGTGTGATTCTGTATTTCTTTGAAACTTGGCTTCCCAGTGGGGTAACCCTTGCCTCAGTGCTTGCACACTAAGGTTCTTTGTCCTCATACAACTGCTGCTTGTGTGCGGGCTGCCCTTGTAGGGCAACTGACCCATATAGTGTCTAGTAGCTGTGTTACACCCCTGTTATTTATTTATTTTATTTATTTGGAAAGGTTTCACCAGGAAAGATAACATGAGTTGTAAACAGCTCATTTCCAGAAGCATCCGGGGGGGGGGTACATAGGTGGGTGAGCAACAAAAGAACAAATACAGGCTAAATACATAACAGTGCAACAGATGTACAGTTCATTACAAGACTAGACAAGGAATAGAGCTAAAACAGACAGAATCAATTAAGCACAACAAACAGGGTTCCAATACCAAAAGCACAAGAGTACTAGCAGGTTACATGGAAGGTACAGAACAAAGGTATGAGTATACCTTAAAAGTGCTTGAAGTGGCAGGTTGAGTACTGAGTGGTACCAAGTGCTACATTAAGAGAGAGAGTGGTAGTAAATAAACAGACCGGAAGGGGGGAATCAAAGCTGAGGGGAGGGAGGGATCAAAGATAAGGTGGGAGGAGGGCGAGTGCAGGGGAAGAGAAGGGGTGAGGAGGGGAGGGGAGGGCAGGCCAGCACCAACACAACACCCCTTCATGATGCTGGGAACCCTGCAAGGGGTCAAAGATCAGACCGGGAAGGAGGTGAAGGGAGGGGGGGAGGAAGTGCAGGCCAGGACCTACACCCCTTCAGGATGCTGAGAACCCTGCGGGGGAAGGGGTGAGGACCACTATTTATAGTATTATTAATAGTTACCACTATTACTGTATTGTCTGAAGTGACATTAAGGGTGTATAGATGGCTATGAACACCCTTGCCACATAATGTCCCAACAGATTTAGCTGTTGCCAGGTCAGTAGGGTTCTTACATTCCAATTCATCGTTAGCCCAGATGGCATGCTGGCACAGCTGGGAGCTGCACACCAGCTTGAGTCTCATCTGGCATTTCTACACTGGGTGTGGAGGGGAATCTATGCCCTTATATGGTGAGATCCACAGGTGGTACATAGGTAACTACCTCTGTGACAATGTCTTGCCCCCTGTTTGTGAGTGCATCTCTGCACTTAGAGAGCCACATGGTAACTACCTGGATATGATCAAGTGTGCATCTTTACACATGTGGGCTGGTACTCAGCCCAGTTCCATATAATTTACACACAAGAGTTCTTCCTTTGCAAATCAAGTCTTTAGTAAAAAAAAAAGTTTCAGTGGTTTGTTGCTTGTGCGTGGATTATGGTATTACTATGGATTATATTCCAAAACTCTGAGAAAATTGATTCATAAAATATAGGAACTTCAACCATTTCCTTTAGAGTAATTACTGTAGTTCTCTGTTTAAAAAAATACTGAAATAGTTCTTCCTAAGAATCTTTTCCCAATCCATTCATCACTGGTATCATTTTACCATAAAGCCAAGGCAGAATTGCACTGAGCTGCCTGGAATGTGTAGGATCTTTGTGCAGCTTTTTTAAACAAGTCTCCTTTCACGCTGGGCTCAAGAAAAATCATTTTTGTTCCATTTATTCATGAGAATGTTAAACAGCTGCATATTGTTTATGGCTAGCGTTTTATCCCAGTGCCCTGGTGTCAATGCACAATCAATATATTGTTCTGCGGAGCCTGGCATTGTCACGTGTCTAAAAGGCTGTGGAATTCTCTCTCTCTCTCTCTCTTTTGTGACTGTCACATATCCAGTATGTGGGGAACTACTGCTAATTGGGAAGCCAAAAGATTATTATGGACAGGACAGTTTAGAGCACCTGTTCATATATAAACTGGCAGCTGTCTGAATAGCACATTTCTATCATCTATACTTATGAAGCGGAGGAGGGGGTGCATGATGGACCAAAAGTTCCTTCGGACCTTAATTTACTGGGTTACTATGTTACATGTTAACCAAACAAAATTAGCACAAACTGTATTAAAAGTAGTGAACTTTTACTTCTTATATCTGAAGTATTTTTTATTTTCCCTTTTGCTAATTAGAAGATTATCTACCTGACGATATGTGGCATGATGTATGGAAACAGTACTCTACCTGGAGACTTGCATAACTAGTTCTAGTCTTCCTCATACATCATAAAGCCTATAATCTCACTGTCTTCAACATCACAGCTGGCCAAGAAAAGCCAGTCTCCTACTGCCAGACTGCTCACTTGTGATGTCACAATAAGTGAGGTCACAATGCTAATGAAGTATTTAGAGGAATAGAACTAGATATAATCGTCTCCAGGAAAAGTACTGTATTCTCACCACAGGAATACTCCAATATTCCTAACTCTGTGCAGTATGCCTTTAAGTCAGATCTGCCCGGAGATGGAACGTTATGCTAATGATGGAACACCATTGCCACGTGCCACTTTCAAATGCTGCCCCTATCAACTGCCTATATTCCAACCTCTCAGATTTTACTCTCCGCCTGTCAAGATTAGACGCTCGGAGATCCTCTCTTCAACATCACGTCATTAAGATTTATAAAATATATATAAGTATTCCTTATTTTTTCATTTGCTGCCCTTATCTTTTGTTTTTAGCTTAACCGCTAGTTTACTTTAATTAACATTGTTGTTTTTCTCAGTTTCTCCCAGTTTGGTATAACCAGAGGGGAATCAGGAATTTTTTAGTCTGGAGCAGAGTTTTGTGAAAGAAACTCCTGCATTTTTATTTAAATTGTTTAAATAAATATATTTTGTGTAACCGCTAATACTGGTTACTGAACCAATAACCTCTGTTCTTTACTGTACTGGTTCTTGGTTCCCATTTGTTCCCTGATCGGTTCCTGAACTGACCACAACCGCAAACTATTATTTAAAATTTAAAATCCTTTTGTGGTTTGTGTTTTTCTGCCAATTTGGGCAAAATGTCAGAAAAGCCTTAGAGAAAAATAATGAACCCGGTTTTAAAAACTGTACTGAGTGTGGAGAAGCATTTGCCAAGGCAGAATAAACACACTTCTTGTGTGGCCTGCCTTGGCTTTGATCATTTAAAGTCTGATTGTGAAATTTGCAAGACCGTTCTTGAAAAAAATGCTTGAAAAACATTTGGAAAGGCTCAAAAAGAAGTTGTCTCCACCTAAGGGTCCCTCAGGCTCTGACCAGCCGACACATCAATGCCTGTGAGTGAAACCACAGAGATCACTACTTCTACCTCTGATATGGGTACAAAGGTTCTTGGAAAAAGGCCTGCTGAACTGGCTAGCTCTCCAGTTCCATTAAAGAAAACAGAAAAACTAAACACACAGAACCCTTTGCTGAACAGTGTTTGGGGACTTCTGGGGTGACTGAAAATATGCCCTCTCCGCAGGAGATCGCACAGGCTTTCAAAGTTTTGCAGGCCTTACAGGAGATGCTGCCTGCTGGAAAGCAGCCACCAGTTCAGCCCCCACTAGACAACCTTCTACCCAATCTTCTTTCCATTGAGAAATGGAGGAGTATGGGGAGTATGAGGAAGAATGTGAAGGGGAATCTATAGAACCTGAAGTGTCCCCTGAACAGGAGTTTAGCTCACCACCCAGTGCCTCAGAAGATTATTCCTCCCACTTTACTTTTGCCAGAAAGATGGTGGATGCCCTTGACATAGCTACCACTGAAGTGACAGGGGATGAGGAGGAAGCAGAATATTCGGAAATGATGGGGTTAACACTCGCTAATAAATTATTGCTTCCTGTGAACAAGTTCTTTAAAAAGGACATATTTAAAATCCTCCAAACACCTGGTTCTGTCCCTCCTTTAGACAAAAGACAGGACAAGAAATATCAGCTGGACAGGGAAGGGACTGAATTTGTGTTCTCCCACCCTGACCACCAGGGGGTGGTACAAGCTGCTGCCTGTGACAAGGCAAACGTGCCTCTGGCATCTCATCCTCCGGAGAAAGATTCCAGGAAAACTGACAGCATGGCCAAGAAAGGTTACCTGTCTGCCTCCTTGGCCATTAAACAAGCCAGTTTCCAGGCTTATACAGCCCAATCTCAAAAGTCTCTGTGGCACTCTGTCATGGCTATGGCAGATAAAACCCCCATCTAGTCTCAGCTGACTTAGCTGAGATTGCTAGGTTTGGCTTAACAGCAGCCAAATACCAATTTCAGATGGCAGCAGACACTAATGACACTGCTGCCAGGTGGATGGCTAGCACTATTGCTCAGAGGAGGTTTGCCTGGTTAAGGGCCCCAAACCTCACACAAGATACACAGGCCAAGGCTTTGGACTTTCCTGTTGAGGGTCATTCCTTCTTTGGAACTCCGACAGAGGTTTACATGAAAAAGGTGAGCGAGTACAAGGCTGCCTACAAAAGCAATTCTGCCAAAGAAAGGGCCTCTCCATCCACTAGACCCTATGGAAGGGGAGGCAGGGGTAGACCTTTCCACACCAGGCCTTTTTATCAAGCCATGGCTGTACCCATTGTTCAGCAGTACCTACAACAGTGGTACTTCAAGGGCAGGGGCAGAAGGGGTTCCAGGCGTGGTTCCCAGTCTCAGCCTCAGGCAAAGCAAGACCCCTGACATGCTTTCCCAGGCTGCCTCCCCACTACCAGTAGGGGGCAGGCTGACTCACTATTTCCATGCTTGGAAACAGATCACCATAGACAAGTGGGTCCCGGAAGTAGTGAGTCAGGGTTTGTCCCTATGCTTCAAACCCCTTCCCACTCTAAGAACCAGAGTGTTCAAGCCAACTTCTAATGCAGAAAGGAAGCTACTGGAAAAGGAAGTATAAAACCTACTGTCGACAAAGGCAATGGAGCCCGTGCCTCCACAACAAAGGGGAAAGTGTTTTTATTTAAGATACTTCCTCACAACAAAGAAAATTGGGGAGTGGTGGCCTGTCCTAGACCTAAGGGTGCTAAACAGGCACTTATTAAAGCCAAGGTTCAGAATGGTAACCTTGTCACTGATTTTGCTAGTTCTCCAAAGAGGAGTTTGGCTGGCATCTCTGGACCTAAAAGACGCTTAGTTCCACATCCCCATAAGGTAGTCTCACAGAAAGTACCTCAGGTTCAGACTTCCTTCAGGTCATTATCAGTTCAGCCCTGCCATTCGGTCTCACTTCAGCTCCAAGAGAGTTCACAAAGAGCCTGGCAGTGGTTGTGGCACACCTGCGAAGGCTAGGTGTCACAGTTTTCCCTTACCTGGACAACTGGTTAGTGGTGAGAAAGTCACCACAACAGGTAAGGAAACATCTGCAGCTCACTCAAGGACTTCTATAGTCACTGAGGTTTCGGATAAATCTCAAAAAGTCAGTCATTCTCCCTGCACAAGTGCTGCAGTTCATTGGAGCAGAATTAAATATCCAGGAGGGCAGGGCTTACCTACCTCTTGACAGGGTGAGAAGTATTCTGCAGATAGCAGGCTCCTTCAGCTTGAACAGACCAAAAACTGCAAGACAGTTTTTAAAGCTCCTGGGCCACAATGCAGCCACCACTGGCACAGTCCTAGGTTCCAGGTTCCAGATGAGAGACATCCAGTTCCACCTCAGGGCACATTGGTGTCAGTGAAGAGATCCTTTCTCAAAGCTAATCCCAGTAACAAAGCATTACTTCAGGCCCTTCAGTGGTGGAAAGAGGAAGCCAACCTAAGGAAAAGGGTTGGTTCCTTTTTAACAAGAGTCTCCATAAGTGATTCTCACAACAGATGTATCACTACTGGGGTGGGGTGCCCATCTAGGGGATCACACTATTCACGGCACTTGATCCAGTGCAGAGTCACTCCAGCATATAAACCTGCTGGAGCTCAGAGCAGTGTTGCTGGCAATCCAAACCTTCACACCACTAGTACAGGGAAGCGTGGTACAGGTCAGAACAGACAATACCACCACAATGTATTGCATAAACAAGCAGGGAGGAACAAGGTCGAATCGTCTCTGCACAGAAGCTGTGAGAAGTTGGAGTTTGGCCTACTCTCTAGGAGTTTCCCTTCAGGCCATTCATCTGCCAGGCAAGAACAATACCCGAGCAGATGGTATGAGTCAGATCAAGCAGGCCCATCACAAATGGACCTTGAACAGACAGTTGGTGGGAGTGATTTTCAGAAGGTGGGGGACTCCAGAGATAGATCTCTTTGCATCCCACAAAAGTCACCACCTGCCACAGTACTGTTGCAGACCCCCAGCTTGGGGTACAATATTTCTGGATGCTCTGGCTCTGGACTGGTCAGGGAAGTACCTGTCTGTGTTCCCTCCTTTCCCCCTGGTGTACAGAGTATTACTCAAGCTCAACTCCCAGCCAGCTTCAATGATCTTGATAGCACCAGATTGGGCCAGGCAGCCATAGTACTCTCTGCTGCTCTCCATGTCTGTAGCCAAGCCAGTACACCTTTCTCGGAGGTGCAACCTGCTAACCTCCATTCAAGGGAGACTCCTGTACCTGAACCTCAGATCCTTCTGGCTCAAGGCATGGCTTTTGAGGATCTAGAGTATGCAGGCTTGCATCCCTCTGAAAGTGTTCTGGACATTTTTAGAGGGTACAGGAAGCCTTCCACCAAGAAAACCTATGCTTCAAAATGGAAAAGGTTTCTTATGTGGTGCTCCACCAGGGATGTGGTGCCAGCACAGGCAGGGGTTCCAGCTGTGACCTTACTCATTTGCATTCACTGGGGCTGCAGTCCACTACTCTAAAGGTCCACCCAGCTTCAGTGTCTGCTTACACCTCAGCTGGAAAGAATGACTCTGTGGCATCGACCCCTATCTTTAAGAGGTTCTTTAAAAGTCTAGCTCACTTGCACCCCCCTCACAGAGAACTGGTGCCAGCTTGGGACCTAAATGTGTGTACTGCCAAGCTCATGGGCTCCCCTTTGAACCCATGTCTTCAGGTCGTTTGAAGTATGTCACATGGAATACAGTTTTCCTAGTGGCAATTACTTCTGCTAGAAGGATCAGTGAGCTCCAGGCTCTCTGCATTGAACAGGATTACATTTCATTCCACAGGGACAAAGTGGTCCTGCAAACAAACAGGAAAGTTCTTCCACAGGTGGTCTTGGACTTTCATTTGAACCAGTCCATTACCCTACCTGTCTTCTTCACTGAGCATTCGAGCTCTGGTGAGTGTAGACTGCACAGTTTTGATTTCAAGAGAGCTCTTAGCTATTACAAGACTATCACTAAGGCCCATAGACAGGACAGAAAACAGCCGTTCCTGACTTATGGGGATGTGGGGAAAGGAAGTCCAGCATCTAAGAGGTCCATTTCTCACTGGATAGTTCAATGTATTCAGTTTTGCTACTCAAAAGCTGGAAAAGAGCCCCCAGCAGGGCTGAGAGCCCATTCCACAAGGAGTATAGCTGCTACTGTAGCAGCTGCTAGGGATGTCCCATTGGTGGACATCTGTAAAGCAGCTACCTGGAGAACTGTACACACCTTCGCTAAACACTATAGGCTGGACACCCAAGCTAGAAGTGATGCCAAGTTTGGCACAGCTGTCCTGCAGAGTCTATTTCCAAAGTAGGTTCTGTGCCCACCTCCAAAGGTATTGCTTCTTAGTCTACATAGAGTTAGGAATATTGGAGTATTCCTGGGGTAAGAAGAAAAAATGATCATAGTAATCTTGTTTCTTCCAGGGGATACTCCAATATTCATAACTCTCCCACCCTGCCTCTCCTTCTAGAATCAGTGACCTGTGCACTGCATGCTGTGGAACCAGGTCAGGAGTGCTACACTCTGGCATATCTGTTTTTAAACTGTGTTTACATTGGTTTTTACCCACTTCAGGTAATTCTGACATTCAGAGGTGTTTCTTTGTGATTATTCCCTCATGTTGGAGGCTTTGTGGGTGTTAAGGTTATTATTATTATTATATAGGTATTTTCCTCATGGGGCCTGTCTTTTCAGGCGTCCATGAAATCTGAGAAGTTAGAATGTAGGCAGTTGATAGGGGCAGTATCTAAAAAGTGGCACACGCTAATGGTCTTCCATCATTAGCATAACGTTCCAGCTCCAGCAGATCTAACTTACCGGCATACTGCACAGCGTTATGAATATTGGAGTATCCCCTGGAAGAAACAAGATTACTATGGTAATTTTTTCTTATTTGTCCTGTTCAGAGGTTCATGTATAAAATCAGTAGAAAACACTATCTCTGTGCACTCACACTAGTGCAGCCGGTTGTGTAACAACATCAGAGACAGATCAGTCCCAAAACAGGTGCACACGCAACTGGAATAGTAAAAAAAAAAAAAACTTTTAAATGCTGCAATTTATTTAAAAATTCTCCAAGATCTTTTCACAGAAACATGCAGCATCTGTTTCTCTGCTTTTTACTCATATGTGTAATTCAGTTCAACATTCATCAACCCCCCCCAGCAGACATGAATAAGAAAAGGCCCAGACAGTAGTGTACATACCAGTCAACAATAAGACACCCAGTATTTCCTCTCACCAGCCTAGGCCCTGCTGCTCCAGTACAAATGTCTTTGTTGCACATTTAAACTAGGAAAAGAGGTGTGGCCAACCATACCTTATGAGTCACCAAGGGAAAAGGCTGACACCCCCCACTCATCTCATACTTCCGCACAACCAGGGCAAAATATGCTAACACAAACCTTGTCAGCAAATATATGGACCAAACTAAAGTACTAAAACTGGAGGCAAGGTCCTCAAAAATTAAAAAAACAGAAGCTGGGAAATTACAACACAAATATTGGGGTACACAGTGTACAGAAGGGACAGGGAGGGGAAAAGAGGAGGTGGGGTAGCTCTATACATATGGGAAGGAATCAAAGCTACAGAACTAAAAAGTAAAGGGGGAGGACAAGAGGCACTCTGGGTCACCTTGGAGACAGGGAATGGCATCACAATCCGCACAGGGGTGGTATACAGACCCCCATCTCAAGGGGAGGAAGTGGACAAGAAAATGATAGAGGACATTCTCAAAATGGCTGAAAAAGGGGAGATACTGTTGATGGGGGACCTGAATATGCCAGATGTTAACTGGAGGACATGTACTGCAGCCACATCCAAGAACAGGGTCATTCTCGATGCTCTGCAGGAGACAGGCCATAGACAGCTAGTGTTGGAACCCACTCGGGAGGGAACAGTACTAGACCTGGTACTCTCAAATGGAGAGAGGATCACTAATTTAGAAGTCAGTAGACATCTGGGACCAAGCGACCACTGCACAGTGTGCTTCACAATAAGCACAACCATGGAGACAAACCATACAAAAACAAGCATACTGGGCTTTCGAAGGGCTGACTTTGGCAAAATGGTTGAATACCTGAGGAATACACTAGCAAATGGCCAAAAAGGAGGGGTTGAAGAACAATGGAGAAAAATCAAAACTGCCATCATAGAGGCAACAAGCCTTTGTGTGAAACAGATAAAGAAAACAAAGCGGAGTGAAAAACCACTATGGCTCTCAAAAGAGGTGGCAGGGAAGGTTAAGGAGAAAAAGGCTGTATTCAAAAAGTATAAGGCATCACAGAAGGAGCATGACAGGGAACTGTATCAATTAAAGCAGAAAGAATTGGGGAAGGCAGTCAGAATAGCAAAAGCCCAAACTGAGGAAAAAATAGCCAATTCAGTTAAGAAGGGGGATAAAACCTTTTATAGGTACATTAGGGAGCATAGAAAGGTTAAGGGAGGAATAGTGAAGATTAATAAGGGAGAGGGGAGGTGGGCAGAGGGAGACAGTGAAAAGGCAGAGATACTGAATGAATACTTTTGCTCAGTATTCACAAAAGAAGATGAGGAGGAGTTACCTAAACCAGACAATAGAAGCACTCTGGGAATGGGGGTTGACACCAGTCTATTTACAGAAGAAAGAGTCCTGAAAGAACTCCTAAAACTCAAGGTGACAAAGCAATGGGGCCTGATGGGATTCACCCCAGAATCCTAAAAGAACTAAGGGAGGACCTAGTGATACCCCTGACCACACTTTTTAACAAATCATGGGAGGATGGAGTGGTACCTGAGGACTGGAGGAGGGCGGATTCAATTCCCCTTCACAAAAGTGGGAGCAAGGCAGAAGCAGAAAACTACAGACCTGTTAGTTTAACCTCAGTGGTAGGGAAAATGATGGAATCACTTCTGAAGGAAAAAATTGTTGAGTATCTAGAGGCCAGAGGGGCTCAGGACCCAAGGCAGCATGGATTCACAGCAGGAAGGTCATGCCAGACAAATCTGATAGATTTCTTTGACTCGGTGACCAAAGTAGTAGATCAGGAAGGGGCTGTGAGCATGGCCTACCTAGACTTTAGCAAGGCATTTGACACAGTCCCACACATAAGATTAATATACAAGTTAGCCAGCCTGGGAGTGGGTCCCAATATGGTAGCCTGGGTAAAGAGAACCTGGCTGGAGAACAGGACACAGAGGGTAATAGTAAATGGAGTCCACTCTGAAGAAAGGGGGGTTACTAGTGGGGTACCACTCGGTTCAGTACTAGGACCAGTCCACTTCAATGTCCTTATAGGCAACATTGCAGAGGGACTGGAAGGAAAAGTATGTCTCTTTACAAACGACACAAAGATCTGCAACAGAGTTGATATACAAGGTGGGATGGAAAGGATGAGAAGGGACTTGGCAAGGTTGGAAGAATGGTCAAATGTATGGCAGCTTAGATTCAGTGCTAAGAAGTACAAAGTAATGCACCTGGGAAACAAAATCCCAGGGGAAGAGTACACAATGGGGGGTGAAATACTAACAACAACAAAAATGGAAAGGGACCTGGAGGTAGTCATATCAGATGACCTAAAGGTGGGCAAGCAATGTGAGAGGGCAGTAAGGAGGGCTGGGGGGTACTGGGATGCATAGGGAGAGGCATCACCAGTAGAAAACAGGAAGTTGTTATCCCTCTGTACAGGCAGCTGGTGAGACCCCATCTGGAGTACTGCATATAGTTCTGGAGACCCAGTCTCAGCAAAGACATAGACAGGATGGAGGCAGTCTAGAGGAGGGCAACTAAAATGGTGCAGGGTCTGCATCAGAAGACATATGAAGAGAGACTTAAGGAGATTAATATGTATAGCCTCAAGGAAAGGAGGGGGACATGATAGAAACTTTCAAGTACCTCAAGGGAATCCACAAAGTCCAATAGGATTGCATATTTTTTTTATTTAGTTGTTTAACCAGGTATTGCATACTAAGTTGAAAGCTTTTTTACAGGAGCGACCTGGGAGCACAAGGAGGTTAAGTGACTTGCTCAGGGTCACACAGTATACAAGTGGAAACTGTGGGATTCAAACCCAGGTCTGGTCTGCTGGATGTCACCAAATTTGCAGCTCAGAGCCTTAGACCACTGCGCTATACTGCCTCTTCAGAAAAAGAGGTGTGCAAGAACAAAGGGGCACAATTTGAAGATGGGGGGGTGGCTCAGAGGTAATGTAAGGAAGTATTTTTTTTACAGAGAGGGTTGAGGATGCATGGAATGGCCTTCCCGAGGGGGTTGTGGAGTCAAAAACAGTGGTGGAATTCAAGAATGCATGGGACAGTCATAAGCCAATTCTAGGGTGTGGGGGTAGGAAGAAGTAGGCTGTTGGTTAACTAGGATCTGCAGCTTATCCATTAGGTAGGAAATAGGCAGACTGGGTGGGCCAAGCGGTCCTTACCTGCTGTCAAATTTTATGTTTCTATGTAAAGCTTATCGGAGACTCTTTCATTGGGCTACTGCTTACCTAAGCTCACCACTCTGTATGAGAGGTATTGTTGCTGCGGGACAAAGCACTTAGTGAGTTTCAGATAATACTTTTCAACCACTGCTACTGGTGAGGCAGCTATTGGAAACAACAGTAGTGTATAGTTCTGCGATGTAATCACGATCCACTGGGTGGGTGGGTGGCTGGAAACAGTGCTTTGGAGGTTAGACTGGTAATGTGCAGTACTACTGCAGCTACTGTGCATTACTAAGGAAGTAATGCATGGCAAATTTATTTTTTTAAGCCAAGCAGATGGCTATATTTAGTTTCTTACTTCTCTGCTATGTTATAAATTAAAATGTCCAGCAGCTCATTTCTGACCTGACAGAACAAAATTCCTCTCTGGAGAGGATGATACATGGGGTCGCTACTGGACACACGCTTTGTCATATCTTCTCCATACATCCTACTGCTGGTGTGCAGTCTCTGTAATACTCACTGCTAGCAGTTCAGTTGTTCCGCTTTAAGGACCTCTTGCCTGTAGACATGCAAGGGAGGGGGGAGGAGTGAGAGAGAAATAGAGGAGTTTATAGGCAAGGTCATGAGCTTTCTGTTGCTGGTCAAAAATATTTCATATCACAGACACACGTGTCATTCAGATGAATAGTTGAAGTGGGTCATAAATCTGTTGATTCCCCTCATGTATAGGACCAGCTGTTGTCACACGAGCTTATATTAACACCTATAAAGTTAAAAAAACTTTGTAAGGTCTTACTTAAGCAATGAGGCATGACAAGTGGTGGGTTACTTTGATGCAATCATCACACCTCCCTTTGGCCTGCCGTAATACACAATGACACATGCCTTTTGAAACCCTGAGATGTGATTACCGAAGGTAACCCACCCCCTTGACAGCCATGCTCCTAATGAAAAATGTAAATAGTTGTTTTATATAAAATGTCATTGCACACAAATTTTGAAATATTTATCACTTTATTCCTTCAGAAAGATTTAATTGGTTGTATTTTAAATCATATACAATTCTGTCATTTTACTAGCTGTTAAGAAGTTTCTTTGGAATAACAGATAGCCAGTCTCAAGTTGTCCAGTGAGAGCTCAGTATTTTAATTTGCAATGGCCAGGCATCTGCATCCATTTTATAAATATGTACAGACAGACAGTCTAGCTTAGTTAGGGCAGCAAGCTGTGAACCAGGAGACCCAGTAGAGACCTGGGTTTGAAACTCACAACTGTCATTTTGTATACTGTGTGGCCATGAGAAAGTCACTACTGTAAAATATTGAAACTCGTTGGAAAACTCAAGCAATCTGGAAGAGAGCAGTCAAATGCTGTCCAGTTATCTCAGTATAATGAGACAGTTTCAATCCTAGGATTGATTTTCATTAAATTTTGATGTTTAAACACTATTTTATAAGTGGAAAAACATACTTCAGGTTGTTTTGTTGCACTAGCTACACAGACACCTTTGGTATTTGAAGGCACTTGGGTTTGCCTTGTGCCTCAGTGCACAATACATTCAAGATGTCAGTATATCTCAGCACAACTGGACACTCAGCTGTGTAGACTATATATAAAATAATGTATGGACATGAGGTATGTGGTACTACATGAACCACAAGAGTGAAGTTCAAGTATTTATGAAAGTATCATGTGGGGGTGGGGTAAAAAGATAAAGAACAACAACAATGTCCGTTACTATATTTTTCAAAATTACTGGTTTGTGAAAAGAGATGCTTTGCTACATGTAGTAGAGGGCTTGCAGGGCTGCATCCATTTTATAAATATGCACAGACAGACAGTCTAGCTTGGTTAGGGCAGCAAGCTGTGAACCAGGAGATACATAAGAGACCTGGGTTTGAAACTCACAACTGTCATTTTATGTACTGTGTGGCCATGAGAAAGTCACTACTGTAAAATAAAGAAACTCGTTGGAAAACTCAAGCAATCTGGAAGAGAGCAGTCAAATGCTGTCCAGTTATCTCAGTATAACTAGACAGTTTCAGTCCTAGGATTGATTTTCATTCGTTACTATATTTTTCAAAATTATTGGTTTGAGAAAAGAGATGCTTTGCTACATGTAGTAGAGGTCTTGCAGGGCTGCAAACATGCATTGCAGAGTTTGACTGCAACTGGTTTTAGGTTGATATCACTCTCATCCAGTAATTATGCACCCTTAAAATACTTGCAGTAGCTCCACAACAGAAAAGGAACTGCACAGTATGCGTCTTACATTATTCAAGATACTGTATTCCAGCAGCTGTTTCTATAACATGTTTGTGGCATAAAAGTCAAGATTCCGATGGTGTTCATCAGTTGGCTTTTTATTTGAGCTTGCACACGTGTGTGTGTGTGTGTGTGTGTGTGTGTGTTGGGGGAATTGTCTCCACCTGTTGCATGCTGAAACAATCTCTTATCTTCAGTACAAGACTTCAATTTAATGCACTAACCTGAAGTCTAAACTATAGTTGCTTCCTCTCAGGTCTCAGCTCCACCTCCTTTGGTGCTGTTTGCCATATTCAAGGTTCCTGGGCATGAAAGGGTGGGAAGCAGGATCTCCACTGTAGCACAGATTGCTTTCTTATCAAAGGGCCAGTGTAGAAGCTGTAAGACTGCAAGAGTGCCCGTGCCTCACTGCAGCTTCCCCACTGTTATCTGCTGGAGGGCATGGCAACCCTGCCTGCTCTGTCTGGATCAAGTGTTTGACAGGAGGTCACATTTGGGAGGGCTTAAGCCACTAGCAAGTCAGGATGGTCCTTATAGTTATCTCTGCTGTCCTTTAAAGAGACAGAGGGGCTACATACAAGAAGGGAGGGTATATATTGTATATATTAAGGATTCAGACAATTATTGGATGTACTACTTTGCTACGTAGAAAATATTTGTTTTCCTACTTTCCTCTTGGGACTCTAAGAACTGTGGCTACTGCTCTGTAACCCATTTATAACCTTGAGAAACCCCGGAAGAGCCATGTGCCTCAAAGAGAGCTATAGTCTTGTCTAGCATCTCCTCAAATGCTAAAGGAAGATATTGTACTTTGAGGAACCTTGGCATTTGTGAAGCGGTCCTGACTCCAAGTATCTTGTGCTCACCGAAAAGAGAGTAGTGTACTGTATTCACTTTAAAAGCAAAAAGCAAGTGGTCCTAACTCAGAGAATGCAAATGTAAGACACCTGTTAGTTTCTGAAGAGTTTGGGGAGACGCAGTTGCAACTTGGAGTTGGACGCGGCTGCAACTTGGAGTTACAACTTACTTGGCAAAATGCAACATAACAATGGAACAGGCCCAGGTAAGGAATTAGTTCATAGAAGTAATGGGCCAAAGAAGGGAACAAACTTCAGCCAGCTGCTATTGGATCCACTTCGAAGGTAAGGCTCAGTTTTGTTTCTTTTTATACTGTGCCTTATCCAAACCAGAAAGAAGCTGTGAGGCAGATTGGCAGCTGAGCAGTCCCTGACTTTTGTGCCTGTCACTGCATATTCATTCAGGATTTTTATAAAATGAAGGATAAGGATTCCAGGGCTGCTGATTTTGATGCAAGGTCATGAACTGGTGGCACTCTGTAATCTCTAAATGTAACGTTTTGGCATTTTAATATTATAAGCTTCATTTTAATATTATAAGTTTCAGGTATGATTCCCAAATTTTGTTAATACAATTTTTTTTATGTTGGAGAAAGACTTCAAAAATGTGACTGGACAACTAAATTTAGTATATGTGTGTGTGTGTACTCTGCTGGACAGCTTGGAGTACTGTCACCATCTTGCTGATGTATGTTGGTGTCACTGCAAGAATCAGATCAGGATTCTTTTGTCAAGGATCCCATTGGAAATGCATAATAGGTGGAACTCCCATCTTTAGATTTGTGTGTGTGTGTGTGTGTGTGTGTGTGTGTTGGGGGGGCATAGAAGCTCTTATTTCGAGGAAATGGAACCCTCCAAAAATGTTCAATGGTAAAAGGTGTGAGAGGTACAGGAACTGTTCATTTCATATTTTTAAGAGGAGAGGGAGCTGAGTTCCCCTGGGTTCCTCCTCAATTTAACCTCTGCACTAGGTGTGAGGTTTGGTTGTAAAAATGGAGGACAGATTTGTGGGAATAAAAGAATTTCTCTCAAGCGCCCAAAGCAGTGTACCCGGAACACCAGCCACAGGAGCTTTGAAACCACTGCTGATGGAACAGCAATGACATGTTCCTTATCTTTCATTTCTGAACCGCTCACCATCATTTGGGTAGTTAAAGTCCAACTCCACACTTCAGCATGCACTTCCCTAAACATAGTGTCTCATCAATTCCAGTTCAACAGTGAATACTGCTTTATAATTTTCAGTTTTTTTCTGTAGGCTCTAGTTATGACACAAATTAGGCCCCTATCTGAGAAGTATTCATAAAATGCATTTGACTATCCCTAACAGACCTCATTGTGTCTTTTCTAAGGACATGCATAGTAACATCATAATTTAAGTGTGGAAGGTAACCTAGATCTATCAAGTCCACTCCACTCCCTTCATAACCAGGGACGAAAAAGTATAGTGTGCCAGCATGTAAGATTGCCCGTGTGCCCTGCTGGGGTACCCTTTGATTGTCTTGGTACACATAAATTTGTCTAGGCGGCTTATTGTGAAGACCTGTACTGTCATCATGTCTGCTGGTAGGCTCATATGACATTATAGTGCTTACCATGACAACAGACTTTACTGTGCATTTCAAAATGCATTTAACTGTCCTAACTGAACTCCCGATTCCGAAATACTTCAGTATCTGAAATATTTTGTGGTTCAATAATGGGCAAAAGTAACAATAAAAAAACTAGAAAATACTCAAGTGAAACATAATTTCTATAACTATAATAGTTTTTACCTTTATATTTGGTAGCTACTTGTTATGTAAGCATGATTTGAAGATGGGAACCAGCACACATTAAAGCAACAGTTCAATGAAATTTAGCAAAAAAGTGACCAAATACTTTGTTTTTACTGTTACAAATTCCAGGCATTTCCAATTTTATTTGGTAGTAAAAGGTTTTGGTTCCACCAAAAACTGAGTATGAGTATTTGAATTTAGTTATTTCTCAAGAGAAAAAAAGATGACCACCATAACTGACTTAGAAATAGCAATGTAAACCTGGCAAGGTTTAGAGTAGAGAGAATAAAAAAAATCATGATGCACAGCATAGGAGGTACCTAGAAACATTCATTTGACATGTATGTTAATATTGTTATTAATTGCAGCAGACACTTTCTTAGAAAAGCATTTTTGTTGCACTGCTGCTTGAAACTTTCTTTTTCTGTTTTTTGATTGTTCTGCTTATGCCCCCTTCCTGTCAACAGCACCTCTTTCTCTCAGAAGCTCCCAAGGTACACCCAGTCCCCTCCATACCTCCTACCTGTGGTCACCAACCATCAAAGAGCCTTGGCTCCCCCCCAGCACATTCCAGGTAATGGGAATTACCCCAGATTTCTATGTTTGTCAGGAGGAGCCAGGGAACGGGGGGGGGGAACATGTTATGACCAGGAGGGACATGCTACAGCTTTAAACAGTTCTGGGAGATAGTAAGCTAATGGCAGAAATTGGCCTGGAATACAAAGGTAGGGAAATAGCACTAAGATCACACAATGAGCAACTAAAGCTAGAATATGCAAAGAAAAATAGTAGGAGAGAATATTTTACAGAAAGGGCAGTGAGGCAATGGAATATCTTGCTAACAGAGGTTCTGGAGGTGGCAACATTTAGTGTACAGTGTACAAAAAAAAAGGATAGATGAGTTTATACAATGAGTGTAATGGCAAAAGGACAGAGATAAAAACAGTATCACAACTGCTGAAGAACCCGATTCATAAGATAACAATTCTATCTTACGAATCGAGTTCATCACACCTGCTATCTCCATAACCCAGTACCTCATACTCAGCCTGCTGATGCCGACTCACGCTACAGCAGACCCAAGGCTTCAGGCACAATGGTAAAAAAAAACAAAAGAAGGACGCATGGCATTTGGAAAGCAGTGCATGAAACGGATCCTGTCAGACACAGCTCAGTTGTCAACACGCTCACTGTATAAACCGGACACAGTATGGGTTCATACAGTTTTTTATCTTCATTCAAGATCTACGACATCTTGATCCCTCACTCGTGGTTATGCCACTCATGAGGGATCAGGAAAGAGGTCACAGATCTCTCATGAAGATAAAAAACATGTGACATGCTCACCCATACCATATCCCTTAAAAACCCTCAGGACAAGAGGAAGAAACTTTGCCCACTAGGAGTGGGAGATGGACTAGATGGGCAAGATCCTTCTTT
The DNA here is from genome assembly GCA_016271365.2 of Neoceratodus forsteri. Classification (NCBI taxonomy): domain Eukaryota; kingdom Metazoa; phylum Chordata; order Ceratodontiformes; family Ceratodontidae; genus Neoceratodus; species Neoceratodus forsteri. The sequence goes on along the minus strand of CM057454.1, from coordinate 715,253,163 downwards.
TGTTTATATTAGCAAGTATTGTATCAAGTATTCTAGGGCCACGGTGGCACTACAGGGATTCAGATATACCAGATCTGTCATCAGGGATGTTGGGTTCATTTTCCATATTTTCGCCCAGCCCAAGGGGGCATCGTGAATGAGTCATCATCGGCATGCACACGCAATGTGTGGTATCACACTGGCATCTGCAACATCCCCAGCCACCACCAGTCCTCTGGTTGCACTACTACCTGTGGTCACCCAGGTGGCAGTACTGTTGCAGGGGAGAGTACCCTTCTTTTCCGGAGGAGGAGAGCATCCCCTGGGATACTCAATCTTCCTCCCCTCAGCAAGGCCTCAGAACATTACATTTGTATATGTGTGCAGTCTGTATTATTTTCCCAGTGTATTGTTTTGTCTGTTTGTTTAGAATTATAGTCCTATTTTTCCCTCTTTTTTCAAGCTTCTTGTTCATGCTGCCTTTCTCCTGCCCTATATTCATTTTTTTAAATGCAGATTCCAAAACCCAGTAATGTCAGTTGAGAGGAAACAATGAATTGAGGCATCACTCTAGGCTTCTCTTCAACTGGCGATGAGTTCCAGAACTGATAAATCAATAAGAAATGAACATTTGGCTGTGAAAAAAGGCAGCATTGATAATGGAATGGAAATAAAGAAAAAAAAGGGCTATTTGAAAACAAACACATGAAATGGTTCTCTATGGAGATTAACCAGACTTTACCCAGACTTCTAATTTATAATAAAAATGTGAAACACATACAAAGCTTATGTCTCTTTCAAGGTGTTTTTTTTGTTGCATTTTGTAAATTTTTGTTGTGCCTCCCTAGTTACGGCCAACCTCGCGCTATGGTTTGATCAACAGTTGGTGTCCCATGTTCTTGCTCCCTCGCTCAGAGTTCAGCGTCTTACCTTAGCAACATGCTCAGCCAATCCTGGGCCCCAGTGTTGGAGTCTAAGATCCCTGACCACCCTCACTGGGAGCTGAGTGTCTCACCTCAGAGACATGCTTAGCCACTCTTGTGCCTCTGTGTGACTTTCCATGGTCTCTACCCTCGCTCACCCAGGAGCTCAGCATCTTACCTTTATGACATACTTAGCCATCCCCAAGCCCCAGTGTGGGATCCCAGGGTCCCTGCCCTTCCTCACTGGGAGCTGAGTGTCTTACCTCGGAGACATGCTTAGCCACCCCGTGCCCCGTGTGACATTTCAGAGTCCTTGCCCTCACTCACTGGGAGTTCAGCATCTTACTTCAGTGACGTGCTTAGCCATCCCCGGGCCCCAGTGTTGGATCCCAGGGTCCCTCCCTCCCTCATTGGGAGCTGAGTGTCTCACCTACGTGACCTGCTCAGCTACCTTGGGACCTTAATGCAGCATTCTAGCTCCCACACCTTCCCTCACTGGGTTCTGAGCGCCACACCTTAGTGACTTGCTCAGTCACCTTTGGGCTTTAGTGTGGAACTGCAGGGCCCACAACAGCCTTACCTTGGGGACATGCTTAGCCATCCTCAAGCCGCAGTGCAGCATTCCTGGGCCCATGCCCTCCCTGGTTTGAATCTGAATGCCTCCCCTTGGTGATGTGCTAAGCTATTCTTGGGCCCCAGTGTGGGATCCCAGGGTCCTTGCCCTCCCTCCCTCACCAGAAGCTGAGCACCTCACCTTGTTGACATACTCAGTCACCCTCAGGACCCAGTGTAGGATGCCTGGGCCCATGCTTGCCCTCCCACACTTGCTTGGGGCTGAGCATCTCACCTCGATGACTTGCTAAGCCACCTTTGGTACCCAGTGCAGCATTCCAGAACCCACACATTCCCTCGCTGAGCTGAGTGCCCCACCTGGACTCAACTGCCCTCGGCCCCTGTGTGGCATTCCTGGACTTGCATACAAACTCCTGAATCCCAGCCTTCCAGATCACAGTGAGGCTCGGGGTAACTTGAGGAAGTACTTTTTCACAGAAAGAGTAACGGATGCTTGGAACAGCCTCCCTGTGGAGGTGGTGGGGGCAAAAATGGTAGGGGAATTTAAGAATGCTTGGGATAGACATAAGAGTACTCTTGCAATAGGGAAAAGAGGGTAAGCTGCAGATCAACTAGGGTCTGCAGTATTGCATTAGGTAGGAAAAAGGAGCAGACTAGGTGGGCCACACGGTCCTTATCTGCCATCACCTTTCTATGTTTCTATGAGACACAAGGCCACTGCAACACAGGGCTACTGCACCACTAAATTCATTACAAAAATGCCATTTTTGTAAATCATTTATTCTTAATTCCACAAAGATGGAGGTGCTGCTGGTGGAACCCGGTCACTGTGGTTTGGCAATGAATGGTGGTGGTGTTACTTTACCATCCTTAAATGGCATCCAACAGGAGCTGTGAACAGGGTGAGAAATTTCGGCGTTGTTGTGGACTGCAAACTGATGTGGTGCATGCCTTCATTACAACCAGACAGGATTATTTTGATGCTCTTTACTTAAGGCTGTCTGCAAACTGGTGCGTCGCCCACAACTTGTGCAGAATGCGACAACCCGGCTGATTGCTGGGGCTTCCCAGTCTGAGCATATTGTGCTGGTGCTCTGTAAACTGCATTGGCTGCCAATTTAGTGGCATATCAGCTTTAAGGAGTGTTTCTTACCCTACAAGGCCTTGCATGGATTGGATTTGAGCTACCTGAAAGACTTCCTGGTCCCATACGCTCCCAACCATTCTTGCCAGTCTTCTGAGGTGGGTTTCCTCTCTATCCAGAGCTCTCATCTTATTTTTTGGGGGGATAACTGCTTTTGGATTGCTGAACCAAGACTTTGCAGTGTACTGCCCTCAAAGGTTAGAGTAGTCTCTTCAGTCAATAGTTCAAAAAATGGTTAAAAAAAGTCCGTTTAACACCTGTTATGGGTCTGGCATATCTGTTGATTATGCATAATATTTGTGCCTGATATTTATGATGTTTTTATTTATGTAAGGTGTCCAGAGCCTCAAAGATTGGCCACCATGGAAATAAAATTGCCTTGCCTTGCCATTTGTTATTTTTGCCCAGACAAGGCATCCTGAGCTGTGGCAGCTCATTTCCAGGTGCATTCCAGGGAGGGAGTTTACATGGACCTGTTTTAGTGGGGGCATGGGCCTGGAAAGTGCTGGCCGTGACACCAGGGAAACCCACCTACTCTTGCTACTGTCCTGCCTATCTATGAAGGGGGTCAGTTTCTGGGCAGTAGATGTAACTCCTTATTGAAAAACAGGTCCTTGGTTTTTCTCCTCCGATTACCTTTTTCCTTATGTTCATCTAAAATATTACTACCAATTCCATTGTTAGTTCCCTATTGTATTTTGGTTTTCTCTTTTTCTGTTAGTTTGTTTAGTAGATTGATTTTGGATTTGGTTTAATTTTTGTTTGCCTTTGTTTTCTTGCAATAAAAATTCTCCCAATTCTTCCTTCAATCTTTCTTCCCATCTTTATTTGCTTTCACTCTTCTGAGAGTTTTTTTTTTTTCATTTTGTATAATGGTTCTTTATTTTGTGTAATGCAAATTGTTTGTTTTTGTATTTTCATTGTACTGTTTTTGATCTTTTGATAGAAATTTGTGCTGTTTTTTGTCTGTATTATTTGTTTTTATTTCTTTTAATAAAAATACCACCACTCTTCTTCAGTATGTACCAAGGGATCTTTATTTGTATCTTTACTTTCCACCTGGATAGTGACCAGAAATGGGAGAAGCGACCTTGCTTGGTTCAGTGTCTCATCTGAAGGGTGGCATTTCAGTCGTGAAGCATCCCCCTCATACTGTATCACAGTATCAATTATGGGTATTACCCTTAGTGCCTAGTGTGAGGATAGAACTATGACCTTCCAGTCCTTGAGGCAAGCATACTACCTGCAGAGCCTGTAAAGGAAAAATGGAAAAATGGTGTGTGTGTGTGTGTGTGTGTATGTGTGTGCATGGGTGTACATGTATGCACTCACAGGCCATGTTAGCTGGGGGAATCTCAACCCTTTCATAAAATTTGCTGTGTAAAAGTGGAGTCTACTGTGGTAGCACTTATGCTGAGTGTATCCTAGTAACTACCAGAAGTACACCTCTGAGCAGCTAGATGCATCTGCTGATGGCTTCCAATGCCTGGTCTAAGCAGCACATAGTAAAGCACAGCCTTGTTGTCAAACTATGTATGTAGTGTCAGTGGCTTGTAATCTCTTGATTGTAAAAGTTTTGCTTTTAAATGGTATTGACTCACATACTGTAGAAGTTAATCAACATGTACTTAAATATATGACATCAGAGGTATTCCCATATAATTTAATAGGGGCTTGGTCCTGGTTAGTTTACGCCTACCCTGACCTTGTTCTGAGCTGGGCTTTCTGTACAGTAGCTGTGGCACCCAAATGGGTTTCGACCATATGTATACAGTCTGTAAACTGGAGCATCTGTATATATCTGTGCATGGACATTGGATGCCTTTGTATATACATCGATTTGTATATATTCACTACTGGTTTTGTTGTATTGGATTTTGAGGTTCTTTCCTGCCTCCCCCCCCAACAGAAGTGGAAATAAGCCCTCATTGGACACTGTTTGCTTACCTGGTAAAATATGTTATAAATAAATAAATCAGTGTGCTTAGGGTCTCCAGGGCCAGATCTAGAATTTTTTTAAGGGGTTAGCACTTTCTTTGAAAAATGTAAAATATTCCCCCTTTAAAGCTTTAATTAAGCTAAAACAGCTACTGTTTTCTGGCCTAAGAAGATAGAGGGTGCTAGTTCATTACTTAGCTGTATCTGCTAGTGAAGACACTAGGCCAGTTATAGTTGCTATGTAAAAACGCCAAGGGGAACAGCTATCGTACTCCTCAAAATATATCTGTATAAATACCCTTTGTGACATTCTGCCTTAGGGAACACTTGGAAATGTGAAACTCTAGAATGGTAAGTTATAATTGATATCCAAGTCTTCTGTACACCACAGTCTCTTTCCCATTCTGCGAGTTACTTTTCATAAACCATTACTCATCCTTGATAATGCATCATACATTTTTTTATTTATTTTTTATTTTAACTTTTGTTGACCGGGTAAGTGCCATGAGCCTTTTTCAGGCATGTCCCAGGACCAAAGGTTAAGATGTCAAGGTACAAATTATACAAATCCAAAATATTACAGTACACAAAAACATAGACTTATATCAGCAACACTACATCACTTAACATCACTACACTACATCGACATCACAACATTTCTTCAAAGGATGCTAAATGCTGGTTGGTCATTTTAGGGAAGGGGCTTTTTAGTGTGACTAATTCTTTGCACATTTAATGAAACTAAGTACCTTAAATGTACTTGAATCCCTCTGTTTTTAAAGGAGTACTACAGTCAAAATTTGCAAAAAACATATGTTGTGCTGAGTATTTTGATTTTTGTGTGTAGTCATGGTGTGTCCTTCCTTTTGTTTGCTATCAGTTTTTTTCTAAATTAGCCTTCTTGTTTTATAGTAATGTTATGGCCCCTAGGGATCTCCCTCTTAGCATGTATTATTGCTCTTCTTTTTCCCCCAGTGCCTCCTATCTTATATGACAATGATGTGCCTGGGACCACTGATTCAGCAAGTACTAGAGATAGGAGCCTGACGTTCTGGCCTCCACTAAATAACTCTAATTCAGTATTTCTGTTTTCTATGTGAGTGTCAAGTCTAGCCAGCAGGAGTAAATGGTTTGCCTTTAAATTTGTTTTTTTATATTCTTTATTTTCTTGTTATTATACATCTTTACATGCAGACATTCAGTTTTATAATCATATACATCTCCAGTTCTCTGAGGTATATCAAAGTTAATACAGTACTATTATTATTTATATATCTCATATATTTCCATAGAGGGTATGAAATCTCATATGCATTATTCAATCTAATATCTCTTTCTCTCAACATTTCAGGGGACAAATGATGCATCTATAGGGGTAATATAAAGAACCCAGGGTCTCCATCTAATCTCAAATGTAGATTTTCACTCCATTCTATTTGTAACTATACGTTCCATCTGATAGACTTCTATCATAGCGCTGTGCCAGTGCGATAGTGTGGGTACCAGAGTTGTATGCCATAACCGAGTAATTTTTTTTTTTGGCCACTGCTAAATAAAGGTATAACATACTTTTTTTGCCTTTAAAAATGTTCATTTTGCCAAAACACATACAGCTATACAAAGCACACAAATGACCCCCAGATTATCAATGTTATAATCAGTAGAAAAATAGTTGTTTTTCTTACAGAATGACCCATGCAGTTAGTTCTCAAGTATTTGCTAAACTGTAAAGGTAGCCATTAATGCGCACTGCATAAGGAAAGTTACTTAAAATCATAGCTCTACTGTTGTAAAATTGACTCTAAACCAGTACAGTGCTCCTTCCTTTATTCACCCCCTTATCCCCCACCCTCGCTTAATACCAGTGTGAGCTCCTGTCCTGTTTTCCAGAAATGTTCTTTCCCTCTTTAACCACCACCCTCTATTATCCACCACCCTCTTTAATCCACCGAAAGTTAGGATGTATGGAGATTGGCAGATAAAAGAGGGAGCACTGTGTTTGGCTGAATCTATGGTCCTGGATACAGCACTGTCACATGGAACAGGAGGCACTGTAAGAAAAATGAAAGCAATAAACCATGCTAAAATGGAGATTCTCAGGGAACATAAAACTAAGAGGCTAATTTAGAAAAAAATCCTAATAGTAGACAAAGAGAAGGCACACTAGGACTTCACACACTAATCAAAACACTGTGCATAACATATTCTTTTATTTGGTAATCGAGTACGGCCCACTAGGCCCAAGTGCCTGTTTTCAGGGGCAACCTGGGCACACTAGACAGTTACGTGACTTGCTCAGAGTCACACAGTATGCAAGTGGAGGTTGTGAGAATCAAACCCTGATCTGGTCTGCTGGATGTACCAACTCATTCACAGCTCATTACTTTAACCTCTGGGCTATACTGCCAGCCCAAATATGCTTTTACAAATTCCAACTGTAGTACTCCTTTAATGCAGTCTTCTGTGTTGTAATGGGCGGCAGTACTTGTTCTGGCACGTGGTCCCCATGCTTCATTTCTGCACAGCATATCATTTGTGCATTTACAGGATGGGTGGGCTATTCAGAAGTTTGGCTGCAGCACTTGCCACACTATTACTGCTACAGCTGTGTCCCTGTAAATGTACCAGAATGTTTGCAGCACATTTTTCAAACCTTCAGATGCATTTATGACCTTATATTCATTTTACGGCACAAAAAAAAGTCACACACATCAGAGCTTGGATGCATGCATCACTTATGATGCACAGCTTGCAGTAATTGCATCACAAAGTTAGCCTGCCTTTTTAGGGTATTGGTACAAGTAGAGCAAGAGTGGCAGAACTGCATCACAAGTGTTGAAAATCCAAGCCACAGGCTAATAAAGTCCCCTTCCCCCATTTTACATATGATTGCTATTGCCAAGCAGAACTGGAACCACAGACAGAATGAGAGGGAGGAAGAGAGACAGTCACAATTGCAGTTCAGCATTTTCTGAGAGAAGGAAAACATTTCTGAATGTCATTCAAACCTAATTTGCATCTTTGTCCATTACCACTGTTGTGTCTTTCAAAGCTGGTACCAAATCAGGGCTTTGTCTTTAGCATTGCCAAATGTCACCAAAAGAGCAAATATTTTACTGGAAAAAAATTTTATTATGCCATTGTTTCTCTAAAGCTGGTGTGAAAATATCAACAAAGAAATCCCAAAGAAACCCTTTTTCTAATAGTGCCAGACTTCTGAATCTGCGAGTCATTTCTATTTTATTATTTGGAGGTTACTGCATATGGCTAATTAGTTCTCAATGTTGTTGAACTGATTGGGCATACCCAGGCTGTCTCTAATGAAATTTGATGAAGCTTCTGTAGGAAAGCTTTAGATGCAGTTGTCATGATACAATGAGAGGACTGAACAAAACTGAAGCAGGCATGTAAACAGTTATAATAACAGTGATTCGTCTCTGACACTGTTTGTTGCATCAAATTTGAAACTTTATACTGTAGGTGCTATAGAATGACCACCACTTCGGGAATTTGTTGAATAGCTGACAGCTGGGCCTACTACCCGATATGTCTGGTGCATGTAGAGCCACTCTTCTTCCAAACTAACTAAGGAGTGTCAATACAATTTCACTGTGTAACTGATCTTTATATAATGGTGTGCTAGCTATATTTTGGTGCAGATTAGAAATGGATGTCAGACAGCCATCTTTGATACATTCCCATTATTCTGATTGCTCTGAAACAGCAGAATGGATTTTCTTCAAGTTCCAAGAAAAGCTTTTCATTTATATAAAGGTGCACTAGTTACAGTATATTTGTGGCGCAATCCAATCAGACATGGATGGCGGGTGGTGACTTTTGTTTTTGTGTAAAGAAATATTTGTTAAGGTCACATTTGGCCCAGCAGTAGTACATTTAGTTGCCATGCAGGCAACTTATTTTCAGGAGCAAGTCCAGCTCCCTGCTTGCCTGGCAACCTGGAATTAGACATGTTACCATTGACAGCACTCTCTGGCTTGAGGTGAGGAGCACCACCGTGTTGCCCACATAATGACCCCCCATGGAGGGTTTTGTGCAGCCTTAACTTCCTTGAAGGGGGGCCATGCACACAGGGAAGCTTGCAGCATCACTGGCTGATGACACTGTTCCTGTTGGCGTTGGGGGTGTATGTGCAATTTTCATAGCTTCTGGGACAATAAATGGGAAAAAGCGACTGGGAACAGAAAGACAACTGCCACCTACAACATGACCCAAACCACTGCAACTGGATGCAGCCTTTCCGTGATGGGGGGCACTCAAGTGTGGGGGTGGGCAAGCCTTGGGTGAATGTGGGGTATGTTGATCTTGAGAGACAGGATAGGTAGGGCCAGAAGGAGATTGCCTCCTTTGGTACTGGCAAAAAGCAGCATCAGCCTCTGTTTTTTGTTTTTCAAAAAATTGGCAAGAGATACCCTTTTTTGAATTTTAAGTTATTTGGCCATCAGCTTAGAGAGACGGCAGATTCTTGTGTCACAAGCCTTGAATTCTTGGGTTGCACATTTAAATAAAACCAACACATTTTTCACGCACACCAAAAATTTTAGTTTTTCTGATGGATTAATTCTTTGGTCACACATTTAAATGTGGCCTATGCATTTTTCATGTGAACTTGAATACATTTTTGGGCCAGACAGAGAATTTGATATGTAGACAAAGAATTATTTGGTCGAATATATAGTGAGATCCAAAAATTTTTCATGCAAACTAAAAAAACAGTTTTGGGGTGGAACAGAGGTTTTGATATGCAGACAAAGGATTCCTTGTTTGCACATACAGTGCGACTCAAGAATTTTTTGTTTGCACTAAAAATTCTTGCCTTAAACAGCTGAAGATTTATAAGTGTGATCTAATTTTTAGGTCACACATTAAATATGATACTGCAAGACTGACTCGTGACATAAAAATGAGATTTTTTTGTCTCCCATACTTTAGTCATAATTTGACTGTTTTACAATATTTTTAGTCTGAAATTTTGAGCATACTGTTTACATGACCATACCTCATGAACAAGAATGGTGGGAATTTCCAACTACAGGTCAAAAGGTGATTTTGCAATCACTCTGTGAAACCACCTTTTAGGCTGGATTTAACTCGTTCTAGCAAACAGATTCATGGTGTGGGTTAATATAAATAGCAAGTATAAAATTTTCTGGAAAAAATATGTAAAAATGACCAAGTTATGAATGAACATTAAAATGGAGTTCGGGCCTTGCATCTCTGCATATGTAGTTACACAATGCCCAGACAGCCCTTTGTTTCTATTTTAGTGCCCCAGAGAGTTACAAAGATTGTTTGCATCTGTAGCAGTATGGAAGTGCAGAGCTGTCTGTGCTGTGTAGTTGCATAAGCAGATGGAGTCCTCCATGACACAGGGCCCAGAGGGTTCTGTATATCTGCATCTCTTTATTTTTCATTTGCACTCCCCTTCCCTTCTAACCTCCACCACATAGCACAACACATAGAGAAATGTGTGCCATTGTTCCAGTGGGTAGTGCGTTGTCCTTCCATGTTGGTTACCTTAGTTTAGGCTTTGAGCACAGTAACTCTGCGGGATAAGCCATGGCTGGAGGGGGGCACTCTTCTGCAGCATCACTCACAGCCTGGGGAGGGATACTGCAGTATTTGCTGCATGGGCAACAAGTAACCATAGAGTGACGAGAAGTCTTCTTTTGACATAAGGCTCAGAGGGCCCTGCACCTCTACACCCATAGCTTCAGAGGATGTTGCACTTTCACAGCCAGGGGGGACTCTTGGCCTTCTGTGTCTCCATGTGTAGCCACTTTGGGCTCTGCACTTCTGCATCCCCCCAGACAGTCCCATGAGTTATTTGCATCCTTGGCAGCTCAGAAGTGCAGGGCTCAGAGTGTTACTGCATTTGTGTCATCTGAAAACAGCTGTATGTTGCATATCTTACCTGATGATAATGTCTGTGAGTGTTGCTTGTGTAATCTTGTCCTTTTGGTGCTTGGAAGGGAGTTAGGGCTGGAAACCCTAACGACACATTTCACACTTTTGTGGGGTTAGGTTGAATCCATTCCTAACTGGTACATTAACATAGTTTCTTGCAAAGATACATATATATATATTCACTATTTATATATATATATAGAGAGAGAGGGTCGGAAAGAGAGAGAGAGAAAATGACAAAAAGAAATCTAGAAACTCCATTGGCCAAGAGAACCACCCAACCATGCATTACATTCCTAGAACCATATGGTGAGTATAGCACCAGGACATGTACTTTGGAAACTAGAGCTGTTAATAACTCCATTTACACAGGATGTCTATGGACGTGTGCGGCTGCTCCCCATGTCAGACGTCATACTGGACAGCTGCGGGAGGTTGTGGGAATGCTGGGTGCTTCAAAATGCCGGTATACTTACCTTATCTGGAACTGCACTACACTGAGATGTAGTATCCTGGTCAGCTTTTCCTGATAGGAACATTAACCCGATGGTGCTACACCTGACGCCAGTACTCTCGATGGGGTAAGGTAGCGGATGTGATGGAATGCTATCTTACCCCGAGACATGCGCTAGGAAGGATGGCTGGATGGGGTTGCTGGCCGAGCTGCTCTGGTGGTGTAGAGGGGAATACCACCGGTAGCTTAGTCAGCATACTGTGACTGACCCAGGTTCTGGTTCAGGCACTGCTATTTTGCACACCGCACCCCTCATAACTAATTACATTTTACTCTGGGGTTTTCTCCCCCTACGAGGTTGGATATTGCGTTACAGAAATTAGTAGGGGTGCAAGAGAACAAAACCCCGCATTTAACACTTAAATGAATGACATGCCCGAAAATTGTATGTCGGCATGTCATTCATTTGAGAATAGCATTTTGGAGCAGGAAACTTGCTGTACTGAGCATCGGCATACCGAGTTTCAAGGATTACATAGTATTTCCAAAATGCCCATGGGAGGAGGGAGGGAGGAGGCAGGATCAACCAGATAATATCTATATAGTTCACCAACTGTAAGTTAAAAACTTAATATACTTTGTGAAAAAGCTAATTGGGCCATGCCTTACACCAAGGCATGGTCCAATTACAGCTGGATGTTTCCCATTTAATTATTATCAAAAGAAAATGCCATTGTCCCACACATGTGCAGAACGTTTTTTCAGCATTGCATTTTTAAGGTGTTTTTCTGTGACAGCAACAGCTTCCATTTTTGTCACTCCAAAACCATTGATGTAAGCCATTTATTTACATGACTCTAACCGTCTCACATCAACAGTCTTGAGTCCCCTCTCACTCCACCCAGCTGAATATTTCAGTGATTGCCAGTGGGTCACCAGCCTCGCTGGTGGATCCCCCTCTTTTTTTTTTAAATTAAAGTTTATTGACATTTTCAAACATTTAAGGGATACAGAAAGACTATCATTAGTTCATGCATAACTGTGAGAGATAGGACATAGATATGTCATCCATAAAGAACTTTTCTGCTGTCAAGATGTTATTACAATCTAAAGTTAGAGCATTTCATCTGTTGTCCAATATATTAAGCCTCTCAGCAGTTCATGATCTAGTAATAGGATATTTTATGTTTGATCTTATATATTGTATATTGAAATTTTAATTTTTTTTTTATTTTTCCAATTGTTTAACCAGTTGAGACACACTAAGCTGAAAGCTTTTTTACAGGTGCTACCTGGGAGCACAGGGAAGTTAAGTGACTTGCTCAGGGTCACACAGTATATGCAAGTGGAGGCTGTGGGATTCAAACCCAGGTCTCCAGATTTGCAGCTCAGAGCCTTAAACCACTGCGCTATACTGCCTCCATTTTTAATAAAATGTTAATTATAAAAAAATGTTATTACAAAACTAGCTCTAGACAAACTATAACTGTCTACATTTTTATGGGCTGCTCACTTTCAGAATTTGCTAGGATTAGAAGGAGGTACTGATCCTGGTGTCCCTAGACTGAGTCTAGCTTGAAATCAGCTAACCAAGTATTACAACTGGGAACTGAGCCCTCATATGCTTTCCCAGTAGTTGTTAACCAACTCTATCATCCATAGAAATATCTCCAAAAAGAGAAATAAACAACACAACCTATAGAACTATGTACAGTAGAGTAGATGGCAAGCAGACCATGACATTGACAGAAAGGGTGGCATTAGGGGACAAAATCTCAGTTCAGTGAGGACAGTTAGTAAACTACTTTGTTGTAAAAAGAACAAATGATCCGCAATAAAAAAAGAAAACTAGTGGATAGGGGTCAGGGGACAAACTCTGACTCAGCCTCCAAGACATAGTGGCCCAGTAAGCCCAAGTGTCCTCAAAGTTCTGTATTTGTTGGTTCCATCTTTAAGTTAGTTTTGAAGCTGGTGGCATGTTAGTTTGTTTAAATGGCAATCAGTTGGCATCTCCTGATTCTCTTTGTTGTGGTTCTGTTTCAGTGTGACTGCGTTTAGTCTGTAATCCATGGAGTTGATTTGCTCCAGTCAGGTACCGAGATTGAAGGTTTACTGTTAAGTGTGTATGTTGTTATTCTGGATATCCGCAATAAACTATTAATTATTTAAAAAGTTATCTTTTCCATTGTATACAGTTCAAGCACTAGTTTCTTCTTATCCATCAAGGAAGGTATTTGGGGTGCTAGCCAATTCCTAGTCAGAGATTTTTGGACTGCTGCCAATAATACCAGGAAAAGTTTGTTTGTTTTTTTATTTTTCAGTGTAGGAGGCCTCCCTTCTCCTGATCACTTTTTTTTTTATTTACACTGACAGCAGGTGCCTAACCCCTCTGCCAAACCCAGTTGTTTGTTATAACTAGCGGTGGGGTAACCTACTGCAGGTATGCCCTAGCCTGACCCACCTGCATGTACCAGTGACCCACAGCTGGTGACCAACACAACTGCCAGTCCACCTCCCCAAATATCCCATTTTGTAATATTCAACACTGGCAGTGGGTGCTCAGCTCTGCCACAAATACTCCCTCCTTACTGGCATCTTTATGTATTCCAATGATCGTCCGCAGGTGCAGAAAACTGCAACTAGTTCCCTGATCTACCGATTTTGAGTATTTAGCACACTGTGGGTGTCCAATCTCGCCACTGGTAATCCTCTCTGACCTGGCCACCCAATGTACAAAACCTCCCTCTGTCACCCATGCTACCCTCTTCCCACACCACCATGGCCCACCTCTGTTCCCTTATCCCAGGATTCAATGTACCTCAATGTGATTCCTCATTGCCCATCACTGTGTTCCTATACCTGCAATAAGAAAAAAAATGTAGATAAAAAAACTGACTTTGGGCCATAATGTAGCCATTTTTAGACATTTTAACCTCAAATTCTAAGAGTGGCCAAGTTGCCACCCCACCTCATGACCACATACAGTAAGTGTCTCCTTGTTAATCTGACCCAAATGTGGTACTGTTTCTACAGGACACATGTCCTCAAACTCTGTCATTCAGAATAACAGCCGACTGATGTGGTGAGCATAGGGTCTGTGTTGGTCACTGTCTCCAGCACTGCATGTAGTACTTAAATGGCTATAGGTGGAAGAGTCAGGGTGGCTGAGAGGGCAGAGGTGGTTTGCAAATCCTGTGACAGGGAATGGGCAGCAGGAGGAGGGTACCACAAAAACTACCAGAGAAAATGATATTTTACTGGTAGTCAAGGAGGAGGCTGGTCTGGATTTGGTGGCCATAACGGATCATGGTGCACTGACAGCCATGACTGAGATGTGACCCTATCAGACTACTTTCTGTTCGGGAAAGATACGGAAGGGAGGAGGGGAGGAAAGATTGTACTATATGTGAGGGAAGAAATCAAAGTTATGGAAGTGCAGGGGCACTTGGAGGAAAAGGAAGGACTGAAGTGACTGTGAGTCATCCTGGAGATAGGCATTGGAGCTGCTATCCATATAAAGGCGGTACACAGACCTCCAGCACAGGAAAGGGAGCTGAATAAGGCAGCTGGGGAGGAAATCGTCAAGACAGCAAACAAGGGGAAGGTACTGCTAGTTGGTGACTTCATTCTGCCAGATGTGGATTGGAGCCTTCCAGCTGCAACTTCACCAAGGATCCTTGATTCCCTACAAGTGGCCTTTCTCAGGCAGCTAGTCAATAAACCCATGAGGGATGGGGCAGTGCTAGACTTGGTGCTTGCAAACAAGGACAGCATTGTGAACATCACAGTGGGCAGTTCCCTAGGTACCAGTGATCACCGTACAGTATGGTTTAACATTAAGATGGGAGCAGAGGCACACCAAACTAGGATGAGGGTCCTGGACTTTAGGAGGGTGGATTTTAAGTAAATGGGAGACTGCTTCAGAAACTGCCTAGTAGGGAGGAAATGCTAGGGAAGGGTAGAGGAATGGTGGGGAAAAAAGGGAAGCCATAATTAAGGCAACCAGTCTCTGCATGAAGGAAATGAGTGTAAGTAAATGGAGAAATAGACCATCATGATACTCTAGGGAAGTGACCATGATTGTGAAAGAAAAAAGGGTGGCATTCAGGAGATATAAGGAAAAGGAGAGGGAGGAAGACAGGGAGGTGTACCAAGTAAACAGAGGGAAACATGTTAGGCAGTGAGGGGAGAAAATGCACACAGAGAGGAAAGGATAGCCAAAGGGGTAGCTAAAGGGGATAAGACTTTTGTAACCCCTAGGTGGCACTATCCCAAGGGCTACTACTCCTGCCTGCTTGGCTAGGAGCAGGTTAAGGGGCCTGAGTTCTGAAACGGGTGCCTCTACCCAGAGGTCAGGGTTGGTAGTGGTCAAGCTAACCTGGGCACAGCCCTCCAAGACACTGTAACCTAACCCCCCTTTCCTCAATAGTGGCCAGAACAATACACAATAATCACTTTCACAATACCGCTGATACACCACACAAGTACCCACACTGTTTGCACTTACCACCAGGGCTTTCCTCTGGCTCGACCCTGGGGACCTCCTGTAAAACAAGGTTATACACAGCAAATAACAGCAGTACAGTACTCTTGCACAAACTGGAACCACAGTCAGGGTAAATGCAAAAAAGTGTTAGATCTTATTTATTTAAGGGACTTAACAAGGAAGGGGAATAATCAGGTTAATTTGCTTAAAGGCTGTATCAATCAAACAGCTACGCATGCATTTCAGGGTCCATAAACAGTTACACACTCTGGGTACCCAGATGGAGAATGGTGGGCTAGCCAGGAACGTTGCAGCTGGTTGGGGCCCTGTGATGGAAGAAAACAAATGCACCACACACACTAATTGTAATCCGGAGCCGGAGGGCTCAGTCCATGAAAAGAAAACAACAAGACAATCAGATGACACACTTTTAGATTAGGCTGTTGTTGCAGGGAGCTACCCTGATGATTACTCATGATACCCAAGACTGGACACAGGCTGGCCGAAATTGAGACTGCAGGTGGTTGATCTGGAGTGCCAGGAGAAGCAGGGCCCACACGATTCGTCGAGGCATCGCTCCTGTTCAAGTGTGGAGCAGGGAGCTGATCCCCAGGCAGGTCTCTCGTCGATGGCTGTCTCTGTGCAGCGGGTCATCTGGCTGGGCCAGTGTGGCAAGGCCAAGGCCAAATGGAGACAAATTCTGATACAGTGCGTTTTGGGCTAGATACAGCTTCCAGTAAGCAGAACACAGTTCATACAGTGGGGAACAAAATCACAACCCACTAACAACTCACAGCACATTTACATGTAAGGAAATTCTACTGTACCAAGCAAACTGCTCTCTGGTCACGATCGCAAAGTCTCTGCACAAACTGGGGATTCAAAAGCAGCTGGAAATCCTGACAGACTGATTGCATTCAGCAAAATCTTCGGTCTTCTTCAGGTTGGCCCTGGTCACAATTCAGTGGCTTACTTCGTTCTCACAAACTTGGATTCAGTCCAAACTGATTCTCTTCTCCCTCTCAGGGGCAGCAGGCAGACATGCAGGCCAAAACTTAGGCCTTCCCACAGAGCACAGAGACTGTATTGAGCTGTTGCTTCTTCATCTCCCAACTTAGATCTGACTCAAACTGCAGCAAGCCTGTGAATTTCCTCAAGATCCAAAAGGTTTGGCTGGCTAATTCATCTCTCAGTCACAACAGGAGCTCCCCCTTCAGGTGCAAAAAGGCACCAAAAGCCCAAAACTACAATTCCTACAGATTCTGACTCCAGACATCTCCTGTAGTCCAGCTCCATTTTAGGTCCCACCAGTATTGATTGGTCCAATTCAGCAGTCCAGGACCAAGATAGTTGAGATAAACAAAACAGTCCTTGCTGCAAAGAAGGTAGATTAGACAAACTACATTATCATTATCACTCTAAATGATTTTCAGCAAATAGTTACATCTTTCAACTGAGCTCCCTCTCAGATTACTTATGACTGCAATCCAGGCAGCTCTTAAAGAGACAGTGCACAGAGGCTATACAAGCACTCTCTGGCAATCACATTTAAACTGCTAAAACGCAGGACACCAGCCTGGCAGTGAGCATTTAGGCAAGCTCAAGGAAGACTTTTCGGGAACCCCCATTTGTGGGGGCGGGGGGTTACACTCTTCCCTGCATGGAGAAATCTTGGCGTCCTCATCAAATCTGTACCATCACAATATTGCAAATGCAAACTATATGAGACATTTATACCATTAGCATGTTATGCAAGTGACATCTGATGCATCAGTCAATTTAAACGTATACCTTTACTGTACATATTCTCTACGTTTCATAATACTATATCCATTCTGACAATACATCATGCATGTTTCACAAAGGTCAATTGAACATTACTATACTGAATCAGGTAATAACTTCTTGTACCTTACACAGTGCAAGAGGGGACCCTTCCCTATCTGCTAACTTGGGGCTAGAGGGGGCATGGGCACCATGGTGAGAGGGAAAGACAAGTAACCTGCAATTGGCCATCAAGCTCAATTTGGGCAGTGAGCTTGGTGAGACATAAACACCTTTGTGCACCACATTGAGAGGCAAATCCACTTCCACTAGCCTATGGGGAGAATCATAACTGAGGCGTACTACTGGCTTGACAGCTCAGCCAGTCTTTCTGAGGGGGACAACTACAGTCTCTGTACTCTCAGCACTGGTCTGGGGACTCTCGTCACTTGTGAGGGGTGCCTCTGCCTGGATGGGAATGTCCAAACCTGGGGCACTGTCAGCTTCTTGCTCTGTAGGCTCTGTTTCTACAACACCTGACTCATTTTGCGAAGGCTCAGGCACAATCAAGCTTTGAGGCATGGAAGGGGGGTGATCAGCACTCTCATAGTGTTCTTCAAGTTCTGGTATGTCACCAGAAAGACTCAGACCCTCAGCCTTCAGGCAAATCATACAGTTCCACAATACACAGAGACTCAACATCTTCAGACGTGATACTTTGCACTTCACTTTCTGGGAGCATTGACTCCAAGGATGAAGCTGGGGGGTAAGGCAGTCCAGGAGGCCCAGCTTCATCCACACAATTTATCAGGGGGTTACCTTGAAACAACTGACTCAGTTCATAAGAGGGGTAATAGGCATGGTTGTATTCACCTTCATCAGAAGTGGACTGAGTCACTACCACTCTAGGCCTGCTGCGGAGAAAATCTTAAATCTGTGACCACTGGGGTAGGTTGACTTTGTCACTTTCTTGCAGCAGCACGAGTCACTGGTCCAGGGGGAGCAATCTCTGTGGATTCAGCCTCAATCATGACTTGTCCGACAGGTAGCAAGTGGTTACGGTGCATGGTCTTCACAGCTTTGGGGTTATTCTCTGGGTGCACCTTGTACATGGGTAAATCATCCAACTTTCCAACTACTACATGGGGAAGATGGTGCCACCGATCAGCAATTTTGTGTTTACCATGCATCCCCAAACTATGTAACAACACACGGTTTCCAGGTTGAAGCTCTTGAGCCTTTACCTTTTTTATCATGCCTCTCTTTGTTGGCTAGATTCCTCTTGGAGGCAATTGCCTGGGCCAGTTGATAGGCATGGTTCAATTGAGCTTTCAGTTTTTGTACATATTGCAGGTAGTTTTTGGCTTGGACCCCATCTGAAGGGACCCCAAAGCAGACATCTCTTTCCCGAACATGAGGCAGTAGGGGGAGAACCTAGTAGCATAATTTTTCATGCAATCGTATGCGTGTACCAAGGTGCTAATCTGCTGGCTCCATTTATGCTTGTCTTTTGGGTGGAGGGTGCCCAGCATGTCTAGCAGGGTGCAGTTAAATCGTTCTGGTTGGGGATCTCCCTGGGTGTGATGGGGGGGTGGTTCTTGACTTCTGCAACCTCCCATAGAGAGAGCATTTCTTTGATTAGTCGACTCTCAAAGTCTCTACCCTGGTCAGAGTGGATCCACTGGGGGGCACCATAGTGGACGGAGACATTTTCCACTAGCACCTTGGCCATGGTAGATGCCTTTTGATCTTTGGTGGGAAAAGCTTATGCATACCATGTGAAATGATCCGTAACCACAAACAAATTGCCAATGTTCCACTGATCAGGTTCTAAAGACAAGAAGTCTATGCAGACTAGTTCCATGGGAGTGCTGGTAGTCATATTAACAAGGGAGGGCAGCCCTCTGAGGCAGGACTTTTCTTTGCAGGCAGCGACTACAAGTCTTTACATGGTGCTCAACATCGGCCCCCATTTTGGGCCAGTAGAAGCGAGATCGTACCAGGTCAAGGGTTCTGTCAATACCAAGGTGCCCCATGTGATTGTGGAGGGACCTCAGTACCAAATCTTTAAAGGCCGTGGGCAGGACCAATTGTAGCTTGTCTACTTTGCCACTATGATCTACTGTCCCTCTATACAACAACTGATTTAGCAACTTTTGTCTGGGGCCTTCTTTAAGCAATAAAGCAGTTTGCAAGTCAGTGGAACGTGACTTACACACATCTTTCCCCGCATGCAGGGCATCAAGTGTTGGCTGAATCATAGGATCTTGGGATTCAGCCCACTGAATGCTGTCATTGTCAAATTGAGGTAGTGTACTAATATCTAGAGCAGAGTAGTGGCAATAAGCAGCCAGTGTGCAGGTGTCAGAAGGGTCCAAGCAATCTACTGAACAGTTCACTGTGTCAGCAGACATCTGTTCATCTCTATCAAATGTTTGGCATAATGCTCGAATGTCAGGTTCAGACAGCCTGACCCAATCACTCTTGGAAGTGGGCCTTCGTGATAGGGCGTCAGCATCAATATGGTTCAGGCCTGGTCTGTATTCGACAGCATAATCATAGGTTGATAATGCAGAAAGCCACTGGTACCCAGTTGCATCTAACTTAGCTGAGCTGGTATATGATCTCATGGAAGGCTGCTTCACAGTCAGGCATCCAGTGGGGCCCGAAGAGTTCATCTGGGTGGAAGTCTACTTTTTCTGGTTCTTTAATGGTCCCTTTTTTGTATTTACGATTGGCAGGAGGGAAACCCTGGGTAAGGTTCAAGAGTGGGTGAAGTCTGTACATAGGTCAATCAATCAATCAATCAAAGTCTTTATTTAATTGCAGGGAATAGTCCAAGCATAACTAGAAACCCCTTAGACAAAGAGTGGAGCATACAGTACAAAAAAACAGATTTTACAATTCACTGGTCAATGGGTTATTGTCAGTCTTCACCAATATCTTTGCCCCATAGAGGTATTCATGAAACTGGTCATCGATGGCCCATTTTAGCACAAGGAACTCCAACTTATGCACAGGGTAGTTTCGTTCGGATGGGGTCAAGCTCCTACTGGCAAGAGCTACTGGTCTCAGGTTATCCTCATGGTCTTGACACAGCATTGCTCCTAGACCCTGCAGACTAGCATCTGTATGCAGCACATAGGGTTTGGTGGGGTCAGCATAGGCGAGGATGGGGTCGTGAGTGAGCTGGTATATGATCTCATGGAAGGCTGCTTCACAGTCGGGCATCCAGTGGGGCCCGAAGAGTTCATCTGGGTGGAAGTCTACTTTTTCTGATTCTTTAATGGCCCCTTTTTTGTATTTATGATTGGCAGGAGGGAAACCCTGGGTAAGGTTCAAGAGTGGGTGAATCACCTTGGAATATTCTTTTATGAACCTGTGGTAGTAGTCACAGAACCCCAGGAAACATTGTAGTTCTTTCAGATTATGGGGCTGGGGCCAAGTAGTCAGTGCTTCAACCTTACTGGGATCAGTCTCTATCCCTGTTGCAGATACTATGTGCCCCACATACTTCATGGAGGTTTGGAAAAACTGCCATTTGTCAATGGACAGCTTGAGGCCGAAGTCTTCCAGTCGGTCTAGGACTTTAAACAGTCGGTTCTCATGCTCCTCTAAGGTGCGCCCAAACACAATGACTTCGTCCAAGTACACCAGGCATTCCAGCAAAATATCATAAGGCACAAAATCCCAGCGGTGAGAATGTAACCCCTAGGTGGCGCTATCCCAAGGGCTACTAACACTGCCTGTTTAGCTAGGAGCAGGTTAAGGGGCCTGAGTTCTGAAACAGGTGCCTCCACCTGGAGGTCAGGGTTGGTAGTGATCAAGCTAACCTTGACACAGCCCTCCGGGACACTGTAACCCCCTCTTTCCTTACTAGTGGCCAAAACAATACACAATAATCACTTTCACAATACCCCTGATACACCATGCAAGTACCCACACTGTTTGCACTTACCACCAGGGCTTTCCTCTGGCTCGACCCTACCCTAGGGACCCCTGTAAAACAAGGTTATACACAGCAAATAACTGTAGTACAGTACTCTTGCACAAACTGGAACCATAGTCAGGGTAAATGCAAAAATGTGTTAGATCTGATTTATTTAAGGGACTTAAACAAGGAAGGGGGTGTAATTAGGTTAATTTGCTTAAAGGCTGTATCAGTCAAACAGTTATGCATGCACTTCAGGGTCCATAAACAGTCACACACTCTGGGTACCCAGATGGAGAATGGTGGGCTAGCCAGGAACGTTGCCACTGGTTGGGGCCCTGCGATGGAAGAAAACAACATGCACTATGCACACTAATTGTAATCTGGAGCCAGAGGGCTCAGTTTGTGAAAAGAAAACAAGACAATCAGATGACACACTTTTAGATTAGGGTGTTGTTGCAGGGAGCTACCCTGATGATTACTCACGATACCCAAGACTGGACACAGGCTGGATGAAAATTGAGACTGCAGGTGGTTGATCTGGAGTGCCAGGAGGAGCAAGACCCACACGATTAGCTGAGGCGTCATTCCTGTTCAAGCATGGAGCAGAGGGCTGATCCCCAGGCAGGTCTCTCATCGATGACTTTTTCTGTGCAGTGGGTCATCTGGCTGGGCCAGTGTGGCAAGGCCCAGGCCAATGGAGACAAATTCTGATACAGTGCATTTTGGGCTGGATACAGCTTCCAGCAAGCGAAACAGTTCACACAGTGGGGAACCAAATCACGACCCACTAACAACTCACAGCACATTTACACGTAAGGAAATTCTACTGTACCAGGCAAACCGCTCTCTGGTCACGATTGTAAAGTCTCTGCACAAACTGGGGATTCAAAAGCAGCTGGAAATCCTGACAGGCCCGATCGCATTCAGCAAAATCTTCGGTCTTCTTCAGGTTGATCCTGGTCACAACTCAATGGCTTACTTCGTTCTCACAAACTCGGATTCAGTCCGAACTGATTCTCATCTCCCTCTCAGGGGCAGCAGGCAGGCATGCAGGCTAAAACTCAGGCCTTTCCACAGAGACTGTATTGAGCTGTTGCTTCTTCAGCTCTCAACTTAGATTTCACTCAAACTTCAGCAAGCCTGGGAATTTCCCCAAGATCCAAAAGGTTCGGTTGGCTGATTCATCTGTCAGTCACAACAGGAGCTCCCCCTTCAGGTGCAAAAAGATGCCAAAAGCCCCAAACTACAGTTCCTACAGATTCTGACTCCAGACAGTTCCTATAGTCCGGCTCCATTTTAGGTCCCACCAGTACTGATTGGTACAATTTGGCAGTCCAGGACCAAGATAGTGGAAATAAACAAAACAGTCCTTGCTGCAAAGAAGGCAGGTTAGACAAGCTACATTATCATTATCACTCTAAATGATTTTCAGCAAATAGTTGCATCTTTCAACAGAGCTCCCTCTCAGATTACTTATGACTGCAATCCAGGCAGCTGTTAAAGAGACACAGCACAGAGGCTATACAGACTATCTCTGGCAATCACATTTAAACTGTTAAAACGCAGGACACCAGCCTGGCAGTGAGCATTTAGGAAAGCTCAAGGAAGACTTTTCAGGAACCCCCATTTGTAGGTGGTTACACTTTCTTCAGTTACATATGTGAGATGAGGAAAGCAAGGGGAGGGATAGTGAGGATAAGAAGAGCGGCAGAGGGAGACTGCGCAGAGGCAGACCATGAAAAAGCAGACATCCTGAATGGGTGCTTCTGCTCAGTCTTTACAGTAGCTTGGAGAGGGGGACGGACCACCGGTGATCAGCAGGAACAAAGGGGAAAGGGAGGCAGACTCAAGTTCATTTTCAGAAGGAAGAGTCCTGAAGGGACTTGCAGCTCTGAAAGTGGAAAAAGCTGTGGGACTGGATGGGATACACCCAAGGGTACTTAAATAACTTAGGAAGGTTCTGGCTTCCATGCTTCTGGCCTTATTTAAAAGCTCACTGAAAACAGGAGTGGTTTTGGAGGACAGGAGGAAAGCAGATGTGGTCTCACTACATAAGTGTGGCAGCAGGGAAGGAGTTAGTAACTCTAGACCAGTGAGCCTCACCTCAGTGGTGGGGAAATTAATTGAAACACTGTTAAAGGAAAGGTTGGTAGAGTATCTTGACTTTAGTGGACTGAAAGACCAAAGGCAGTATTTATTCACGGGAGATGGGGTAGGTGGTCATGTCAGGCAAATCTGATTGAGTTTTTTGCCTAGGTGATCAGGAAAATAAATCAGGATAGGGCAGTGGACAAGGCCTATCTGAACTTTAACAAGGCCTTTGACACTGTGCTGCACAGGAGACTGATTTAAAAAACTGAACAGCCTAGGGGTGCGATCCAAAGTGATGAATTGGATTAAAAACTGATTAATGGCTAGGCAGCAGAGGGTGGTGGGAAACAGCACTCACTCCAATGATGGAAGAGTGACCAGCAGGGTATCACAGAGCTCAGTATTGGGACCTGTCCTTTTCAATGTGTTTATAAGTGACATTGCAGATGAATTGGAAAGAGGGCATGCCTTTTTGCAGATGACATCAAAAACTGTAAAAGGGTGTACAATAAGAAAGGAGTGGAAAGAATGCTTAGGGATCATGGGAAACTTGAGAAGTGGTCAAGAGCCTGGTAGTTGGGGTTTAACAATGCCCACAAATGCAAAATCATGCACCTAGGGCTTAGGAACCCAAGAACTGAGTATAGGATGGGAGGGATAGGAACCCAAGAACTGAGTATAGGATGAGGGAGGTACTGTCAGTCAGTAAGCAGGAACGAGACCTTGGAGTTATCATATGTGATGGCCTTTAAGTGGCAGAGCAGTGACAAAGCAGTGGGAAGGGCCAATGAGATGCTGGGATGCATAGGGAGTGGTATCTCTAGCAGGAAGAGAGAGGTGGTGTTGCCATTATATGGCTCGCTGGTGAGACCCCACCTGGAGTATTGTGTCCAGTTCTAGAGCCCATACTTCAGAAAAGACATAGACAGGGTGGAGGCAGTCCAGGGGAGGGCAACTAAAATTGTGCAAGCGTTGCACCAAAGGCCCTACAAGGAGAAACTGAGGGATCTCAACATGTACACCCTGGAAGAGAGTAGAACAAGAGAGAGCATGATAGAGACCTACAGGTGCCTTAGGGGTGGTGAACAAGGTGCAGTAGGGGAGTCTCTTTAAAATGAGGAAGAGCACCAGAACCAGAACCAGAGGGCATGCAATGAAGCTGGAGGGGGTAAGTTTAGGAGGGATCTAAGAAAGTATTGCTTCACTGAAAGAGTGATGGATGCCTGGAATAGACTGCCAGCTGAAGTGGTGGTGGTGAAAACAGTAGGGGGCATCAAGCATTCATGGAATACACACAGTGGCATATTAGGAAATGGGCAGGAAGGAGGGAGAGAGGGTCACAGGAGACCAGTTAGGGTCTCTGGAGACAGACTAGGCTGGGACCATCTAGGCTGACGTGTTGGGCCAAACAGTCCTTTTCCATTGACAAATTCTATGTTTCCATATTCCTTATGAATTGGCGGGAGGGGGTTACCACTGCACTAGCAGGAAAGGATAGCTTACTTAGGGATCTGACAGGAGGAGGTAACACTAGACTTCCAGGAAAAATTATATTTTACTTGGGGATCGGGCTGGTGGGGTCCACTGGACTGCAAGGGAGTTCTTAATTTACTTAACGGGGATCAAGGCAAGAGGGGAGAATGTCATTGGCACCAGTGCTTGCAGGTGGGGGGGTCATACAGCACTGTATGAATTGTCACAGGTAGGGTTTTGGAAGCAGTAAACAGCGCTGCTATGTCAGCCTTTCACCACTTCCAAAATCCTCTCATCATACACCTGTGTCCTGTATGCCTGAGGGCTCACTCATTTGCCCAGGTGCAGTGGTGTATTTAGAATGATCACCTTATCCACCTAGTGCCATGTTGTGGGCATCTTGAAATATGGTCCCCACCCAGTTCATACGTGCTATGCCCAGTTGGTGTGGTCCTATTCATATAAACAGAATGCTAACCTTCTGAATATCGGGTCCTATGTGTTTTAAATAAAGCTTCATAAAAGTGTTAGTGGCTCTGTAGGTTGCACAAACATCTTTGGGACCAGAAGATTGGTAGGTTATTTGTTCTAGTCCCACCTCAGTAACTTTGACTAATACCCAATACTGACACTGTAGTGCAGTATGAGATGGTACTGCACTGCTGAGTTGCCATTCTTTGGATGAGATGTTAAACATAGGTCCGTTCTGGACCATCTGTGGTGGCTGTCCAGATGGAAGTTAAAGGCCCATGGCAGTTATTGTAACAATAGGGGATCTTCACCATGGTTAACACTCCCCTCCTCTATTAATAAAACCAGTCAATGTAACCCCACCCCCAAGGACATGCCTGGAAACAAGCTGTCACATCCTTTCCAGGTGAAAAATACAAATAGATAAAGTAATGAAAAACTACCATGGAAGAAACAGGAGTAATTATTTTTGCCCTCTGAGTTTGTGAGGGAAGAACTTGATAAACCGAAGGTCTTTTTTTTATATCTACATATAAATAATGAAAAAGGAAGACAAGTATCTCTGAAGAATAAAAACAATAAATGAGATTATATAAGTAAATGTAACAATGTTGCCCACAAGCCATAGTACGTTACTTTGCAAATTCACTGCTTGCAGATAGGAGTGAGCACAGACCCAAGCCATGACTTGGATATTTCTGCTGCTAAAAGGTCATGCATTGCCCTTTGGAAATGTCCTACTGGGGTAGCCATCCAAGTTCTGTGAGCATGTTATTCCTGTTATTTCAAAAATGTGACACTTGAAAAGACAAACAGATTTCCAACAGCATTCCCAGCGCACCATTTCCTTTGTAAAGCACAGTACATGACCACAAGCATTACTGCTTACCTTCCTCTGCATGCTGAAATGGGCCCATTTTTTATTATTCAGGAATTTAAAGGTCTGCAGTCAACCATCAGTCCAGCTGATGGCCAGCTTGGTTCTGTATAGACAGGTTTGCTCCATGGGGTTGTGTTGCTTAAGATGCAGCAACTCCTTTATTAACAAATGTTGGAGGGGCTCATACAACTCTTAAAAGTAGAAATGGAAATGACCCCTGTACAAATGTATTTCCTAGATGATGTTTATGTAGGCAAGTGTTTCTATATAAGAAAAACACTGCCACGTGACCTGACATCATCAAGTTATATATAGGCATTTCCATTCTAGTCCTAAGAATTCTATGAAGGGGCTAGTCCAGTGCAAGCCCCAGAATCCCATTCTGCTGGGCTGTCTTGGGGGCTGAGGGGGTAGCCTGTGATTATGGCGACTGCAATTGGATGCTTTCAAAAAGGATGACTCAATCACGGTGCTTGTGCACAGGGCTACCAGGCAGGGAGGGTGACCAGATTGGGGGTGGTCCTCAAATATAGCAATAGAATGTTGCTATATGTACACGCCCACGCGGGGACAAGCATGCTGTGTGACAGGCAGAAGGGGAGGGAGGGTTTGTGAGGCATACTGCAGTTGTGGGCTGCTGAGCTGGCCCTGTGGCATGGTGGGTTGGTGGCAGACTAGTGTTACGAGGGTGCCGGGTTTGGTTCTGGGTGTTTGTTTTGTTATGCCCGACCGTGATTTTGTTTCCATTTTTGCACACATCCCTGACATGCACCCTCCTGGAGCTGAGAATCCTTTAGTAGGGGTGTGTGGGCTGCGAAGACCCCTGCATAAAAAAACCAAAAAACAAGTCTCCAGTGCTCTTTTGCTGTGCGCCGGGAGTGTACATCACCGAAATTGATTTCTGGCAATGTACACTAGCCCTAACATTGATCGCCTTTCAGCGACCATAGTTATGACATGGAACTGCCGAGAGCATCATGGAGGTGAGGTGCTTAACTCCCAGGGAGGAAGCAGGGACACCTTTTGAGTTTTGGGGCCTCCAGTGAGATAAGTCATGGGGCCCTTACCCAACCCAACTTGTCCATGATTTTACTCTGTCCCATATGCACACAATTTCCTTTTCAATACAACCATTTTTACACTGGTGTCTTTTTAAGGGGTTGGTAGCAATGTTAGTCCTTAGGGCCCTTCTGCCCATTCAGTACAGTGTCTGTTTATCTGCCATGGGTTGTTGAGTAATTTCATGACATTATAATGCCACACCAGAAGGCTCTACAGAGTCCAATGATGCCATTTATTTTTATTTTACTTTAAACATGATAGTCATTAAAATTAAAGTGATAATCTTCTTCTGGCTTGGAGCCCCATTAGCAGGGGGTTCACAGCAAATGCAGGGCCTACTGGTGCCTAAAAACCGATAAAACAGGGAGGGAGGGTGCTACCAGCAGATATGTATAAATCCTCTGCTAGTCCGTCAAAGGGTGGCATTACGTGTCAGTTGAGAGAGCAGCCATTTGCTGTTCTACTTGTTTGAAGAAGCACACAATAATGGTAAATGCAGCCGTTGAATTCGGGTATAGGGGAAAATCGAAGAAAATTGGGGGGGGGGGGTTAAAAGACGACTTTTTTAAATTCATTCATTCATTCAACCCAGAAGAGAACTCTAGAGATAACAACCAAGTGCCCTGGCATGACAGCAGAAACAGTTAACAGGCAGAGTTCAACCAAACAGCACATTAAGCCCGGCTTGGTGGTGCTGGTCAATGGAGCACTTTCTGCTATCTGAGAAACCCAGAATCGATCCTCACTGGGGCTTGTGGGGTCAGGAGAGCAATGTGGAGGCATCGCACACTGACATCAGGGTTAGGATGCTTGGCATTCCGCTCTCCGAAGAGCACCTGCGGATGGGAAAAGTTGGTGCTGCAGGTGCTCATTTACTAAGTACCAGGGAAATGGGAGGGCTACAAAAAAAAACCAGAAAATCCTCAGAGTGAGCAGCTTGATAACCAGCATGTCTGGGCACCACTCTCCACCACCAGCCACTCCAACCCTGCAAAGGGTGTTTCCCATCATATTACCTGGAGTGTTGGGGGATGGTGCCTGACTGTGGTCAGGCCCCATGACAGGGGACAAGCCATAGGTGCAGGGTGTGAAGCACATGCCGGTGACACGGAGAACTGGAGCTGGGCTTTACTGGAGGAATGGGAAGGAAGCCACACTGAGAGAGAGGGGAAATGTAAATTAAAGACAAACAGCATATTAAGCTAATTAAAAACACATTGAATGCTGTTAAGCTAGTTATCAAAATTCTGAATTAATGCATAAATGAATGGGTTTTCATTTTTCATGGTGCCTTTCATACATGGTATACCTTAAAGTGCTTTACAAAACAACATTCTAGAGAGTGCAGGGACTGTCTGCAGGAATTTTCTGTCACTAAGTACTTCAAATCCACACACAGATACAGACAGATATGGACAACAACCTTACAACCTGTATTTTGTTATGGTTAGGGAATGTTACCTAGATCGCCTTCATCTGGGCTTTGCAGGCTTAGCCCCTCAAGTCCTTCTGTGGCCAGCATGTGAAAACTAGTGCAGCAGTCAACAGTATCAGGCCTGTGAGGGGAGCCTCCTCATCCTCCAGCAGCCAAGGTGTTTTTTCTGTGCACTTTCTCCCTGTCCTTGAGGATGCTGGCATACTTGGAGCTCATGGGGACAGGAGTGCACAAGATGGTGTGCCATCCTCAAGCTCAGCTGACGTACAACCTCCCTCTCTGTCTCCTCTGCGCTTCCACCTGTAGTCACCTAGGTAGCAGCATTGCAGAATAGGCTGCAACCTACTGTGCTCTCCCTTTTGGAGAGCATTCTCTGGGATACTAAATCCTCCCCTCCCAGCCAGACCCCTAAAAACTCAAGCTCATTCCTGAACCCGGTACACTGGCCTCACGAGTAGTAACGCTAAGACTGTGCTGATAGGCCAGCTCATTGGCCACTTTCCAGTCCTCTAGCACCACACCTGTACTGTCGGACTCATTAGGACTGTATCATTAGGCTCCTTCAACTGTTTCTTTAGCTCCACTATGATCCTGGGGTGTACCATTTGCCCACTGGAATTTACCTGGGTTTGAGTTTTGTCAAGTAGTCAGTTACAGTTGCTGGCATGATGTCTACAGGAGGAATTACGGTTACCTTTGGTGCCATCGGCCCACCCAGTGATTATGCTTGCCCCCGGACCTTTGGTGATCATTGAAGTGAAGCATTTATTCAGCATGTTAGTCAATTCTCTGGATCTTACACAGGTCACTCCCCTTCCCTTGTTTCCAGGCACCCAATTACCTTCCTCTTTCCATATATTTATTTATGTTCCCCCATTTTCGTTGAGCTTCGAGGAACATGAAGCAACAGACTACCAGCAGATCTCAGTGGGTATGGTTGAGAGCTATGGTGTAGCATACCAGCCAGGGCTTTGGGTGCTCCAGCTCAGATAATGTTGTCTATGAGGCAGCCCACTGTGTATTGACGAATGGATGAGGGGGGACAGCCTCCCTATTCTAGTGTAGAGCATACAACGATGGGTAGGTTTGGAGACAGCCAAGGCAAAACAGCAGATATTTTTGTAGCAAGTGTCCCATTTTTGCAGAGCTCCTTTATTAGAGTCCTGAAAAACAATTAAGGCCATAAGTTAGTCTCGGCTTGAGAACCCCTTGAGCAATGGCTAGTCTTGCAGTAGCCCTTAACAGATGATCTGGCTATACGCTATAACCAGTTTGGCATTGACAACTCTGCAGGTGTTGGTTATGTGAAGACTGAAGTCGAGCCAGGGATCAAGAGTGACTCCCAGATACTTAAGGTTGTCCACTACCTCCAAGGTAGGGCCACCAGGTCCAGGAATTGCAAGAGGTATGGCACAGGACTTGATTTTGAGGGCGGAGCCAAACGTCATGGCCACAGTCTTTTTTGCATTTAGCAGGAGCTTCTTTTGCTGCAGCCAGGTGTTCAGACAGTCAAAGTCAGTCTTTAGCATGGTGTTTATGGATGCTCAGTCATTGTTGCTGGTGTAAAACACCATATCATCTGCATAAAGGATAATAGAGGAGAGGCCAGAGGGTTTAGACAGGTTATTGATAAAAAGGAAGAACAACAATGGTCTAAGAATGGATCCTTGAGGGACACTGAAGCTGGTAGGAGCAAGATTCAATTTGATTTTGTTGATCTCCACAAACTGAATACAGCCAGTGAGGTAGGAGGTGAACCAGCAGGTGGCATCTCGCGAAAAACCAAGTGAGGTTAGCTGGTTAAACAGTAATGGATGATTGACCAAATCAAAGGCCCCAGTGAGGAGGCCTTTGTCCATTGCCTGTTTCATGTCATTTGTGAGCTGTAAAAGCACTGTATTTGTGCTATGGGACTTTTTAAATCCATGCTGGGCAGGGGTAAGTAACTTGCTGTGATGAAGGTAGTCTGACACTTGCGCTGCAACCAGCTTTTCCAAGATCTTGCTTAGGACAGCGAGGATGACTATAAAACGGTAGTTATTTACACTTAGGGGATCACCTTTCTTATACACAGGTACCACCCTCGCAATCTTCCAGACTGCCGGTACCACTGCAGTGGTGATAAATAGGTTGAGAATTCTCGTTACAGGTGCAGTGAAGGCAGAGGCAGCTGTTTTTAGGAATTTTGGCAGTACTCCATCTGACCCCACAGATCCACAAGCTGGGATGGATTTTAAGAATCGTTGAACCTCCCCTGTAGTTACCATCCTTTGGTTGAAAGTGGATGGTCTAGTATCCTTACCGGCCTCAACTGGTTCAGGGGAATTTCCTAGTAGGTTGGTGTATTCTGAGAGGTCGGAGAAATTAGAGTTCATAGCATTGGTTATAGTATGTAGGTTGTTACAGCTGATACCACTCAGTGGCATTTCAGTGATATCTGTCTTGCTTCCCTGACTTATTAGAGACTTTATGTGAGACCAAAAGCCACGGACATCACTCACAGAGTTCTGCAGCAGCTTCTTACAGCTTCCCGGGTGTCTCTCTTGCAGGTATTTCTTCGTCACCTGTACTCTTCTCAATCCCCCTGTAGTGGGGATTTCTTAGCTTTGGCCCAGGCTCTGTCCCTTTCCTTTATTGACACCAGGAGGTCCTTGTGAAGTCATTTCATCATAGTGCCCTGTACACGTCTTCTCTTAAGGGGCAGATGTTTATCCTGGAGAGCCAGAATAGTGGTTAAGAGATAGTCTAGAGCACACTCAACATCCATAGTGTGATACAAAGGAGACCAGTCCACATTTTGCACATCCGCTATTAGTGCCCCAACATTTAGTTTTGAGAAATCCCTAAACTGAATTTCTTTGGTGGATGCTTCTGCCTGCATGCACTCTATACACAGCAGACTGGTAGGTGGTCACTTATGGAGTCCCAGAGTGCCTGCTGCCAGGATTTTGGCCACTGTTTGTAGCAATCTAGTCTAGCAGGGAGTGATGGTTGCCACCAGTAGGGACTCTGGTTGGGCAGCTAATGAGTTGAGTGAGCAGCAATTTTCCTAGAATAGATATGTGCCAGAAGAAGGCTTTGGCGTTATCTGCAGCTCCTACAGCTGTTCTGGTTTTCAGACCATCTTTGACTTCCTTCATTTTATCACTGCAGCCCCTCAGTGTGGCTCTGTACTCCTCTTTTGAGTGGAGGTAACCTGTCTTTTTTCACCTTTTCTGTAGCATCAACGACCTTAGACCCCTGTTGAGCCTTGGGGACAACTTCTTGGCCCCTTGACCCTATTTGTTACATGGATGCAGACCCCACAGCTGGTTCAAGCACTTTTTTAACAAGCCTCACGTGTGCCCTGCATTAATTGCCTTAATGCAGCTGCTCTATATTCTTAGCCACGATATTCCTCCACATGGCAAATTCTGCCTTTCTGAAGTTCTGAGTTGTGGTGGTTGAGGCCTTACTCATCGTCACAGTTACCAGAGAGAAAGTTACCCTGTTGTGGTCACTACCTCCCAATGGTTCCTTGATAATCACACTGGAGAGGATTCTATCGCCACTGCTGAGAACAATGTCAAAGATGGCTTCAAACCACAAGGTCAAGCTTGGCTTCGAACCTAGTCCCTTGCTGGACATTCTGTTCTAGGAAGCAATACTTAAAAGTGGATAGAAACTCAGCCTTGGCCCTGCCATTAGCCTTCTCACGATGCCACCAGGTTAAAAACAACTGGGAGTCAGCTCACAAACACTGGTGCAGCATAAAGACCATTTATGGCTGTAGGATGATATCCAAAAGTTCAATTTATTTAAAAGATAAAAGTAGCACTCATCACCATGACAAAAATATGCCAAATGTTTTCACACTTACAAGCACTTTTTCAAGGCAACCATGGCACCCATCAGCTACCCTTTATGTAGAAATCCTTCCATCATATGTCTACAGTGACCACGTGCAATGTTAGCTCCTTGTTTTGTGTTTTCTCAAGATGCCAATCTGTGCCCGGGTGATTGAAGCCCCCCCCCCCGGATCACCAGTGCATCTGTTTTGTCTGTGCTCATAATTTCCGTAACAACTGGGCATGATGCTCTGCTGTACTGTTTGGGGACCACCCTGTAGCACACCTCATATCTTTTGCCTCTCTTTTCCCCTAACATAACCCAGATGTGCTTTGTGGCATTCCCCCTCCTCCCATGTCCTTCTTGCCCTGTATCCTCTGGTGTCCCAGTCATTTTCTTCCATCACCCAGGTCTCTATGAGTGCCATTAAGTCTTGGCCTTTAAAGTGCATTAGACCCTCAAACTCGCCCATTTTGCTGGGTGCCCTCCTCACATGGGCCTGCATGCAAGTGAGAATATATGCTCCCCTATGTTTCCTCATTCCCCATGTGGGTTTCCTTCCTTGTTGCTCCCCTGCTTTGTTCTCCTTCCCTCGGTAATGCCCTGTGTCTGCCTCACGCCACTGGTAAACTGTTCTACCAAACACCTCCCTCCTATACTCTAAATCACACCAACCAAATTTGAACTATGGTGATGTGTATGAGGTGAACCAAAAATTGGCTGTCTTGAAGCTTGGCTGTCTTGAAACTTTTTTTTAACTTTCTTTGTTCTCCTGTAGGAAGCTGGGGATGTACTACATATCTGCCATTCTAGCCCCTTTCAGGTACACCCCCATGTTTTTGCCAGCTACAGAGACCTACCGGGGAGCCAGGAGACAGTGGCTTGTCCTCCATGCTGCAGCTTCCCCCAGCCCCAAGGATGAGGACTGAGATGCTAATCTGAACCTCATAATCCCCTACAGTGGGCTCGAGGCAGCACTTGTGAGGGCCCTGGCATCACTGTGTGACTGATACAGGGTTTTCTTCTTACGGTTGTCCCTGGAGACTAAGACATGGAATAACATTGACGTGGGGCATGCATGCTCCAGCATGCCTGACATTGATGTGGGGCACGCATGCTCTAGCACGCATCCTACAGATGTCCACCATCATCTCCACTCCACTCCATTGATGTGGTCCCATGTTGATGCAGTACTCCCAGCCTCCACTGGGAGTTACACTTATGCTGGCCCCCCACTCCCAGAGGAGGAGAGCAATCCAACAGATGCTCATCCTAAGTTTCCCTGGCTCTTCTCTGACACTCTAGGCTGGTGGACCGCCTCTACAGTGCTATTTGTAGGTTTGCTCTGAACTGTACTTCCTGCAAACATCACTGCACAATGTATCTAAACCTGGGTTGGGCTAGTTTGGGCCTCATATGTGAAAGCTATACTCCCTCCTAGCTGTTAAATTCTGGGTTAATAAACTTCCTGCCTATCTCAATAATTTGTTTACTGTGGCCACCAACCATGCCAACCTACTACTATAGCGAACAGACTGCCCTCCCTAGTGAGTAATGGGTTCATGTGTGCATCACTGGCCTCATGCAGTTAAATTGTTCCTGCACCAGCAAGTTTCTGCCAAGGAACTTTAG
Organism: Neoceratodus forsteri; assembly: GCA_016271365.2. NCBI lineage: Eukaryota > Metazoa > Chordata > Ceratodontiformes > Ceratodontidae > Neoceratodus > Neoceratodus forsteri. Next base: position 715,219,171 of record CM057454.1, on the reverse strand, counting down.
CTTTCTGTGCATACTGTGCTTAGTTTCCCTGTAAACAAGAGTCTCTGTCCTATCTGGGTTGCCCTGCCCAAGGGAATATAGATGTAGAACCCTTGCCAATTTTGAGAAGATTGAGGGATTAGATAGCCACATTGCCAGTGGTAGGGTTTACCCCATTTGGGATCCAGCTGTAGGGGACTTGCCGTGCTCAGGAGGTGTGTAGTTTGGTCCTGCGTCAGGGAAGTGGCAGTGCTCCCTCCAGACTGAATCTCTAGTGGCCATTACTTGTCCAGACATTAAATAAGACCCTTGCCAGGATGATGGAGGCCTCTTTGCAGTTCTCCCTCAAGCAGTTTCAGCCTCATGTGATTCACCATTGCATCCCATCTGTGCCTACTAGCAGTACCATAAGGCAAACCTAGGAGCAGGTGTTGTGCAGGTGTTCACCCCCATACCACCCTTCAGGACAGGAGCGGTGACAGTATTCTGAAAACCACACACCCAGCAAAAACAGATGCTTGGGATGAACAGGTTGTGTGCCACCAGCAACTTACAAACCAGAACAAAAAAACAGGGCACTCATCAACCCTTCCAGAAACTGCCACTGGGTTAGAATATAACATGTCAAGATTTCTTTGACTGGGTGACCAAAGTAGTTGATCAGGGAGGGGCTGTGGACATGGCCTACCTAGACTTTAGCAAGGCATTTGACACAGTCCCACACAAAAGATTAATATACAAGTTAGCCAGCCTGGGAGTGGGTCCCAAGATGACAGCCTGGGTAAAGAATTGGCTGGAGAATAGGACACAGAGAGTAATAGTAAATGGAGTCCACTCTGAAAAAAGGGGGGTTAGTAGTGGGGTACCGTAGGGTTCAGTATTAGGACTGGTCCTCTTCAATGTCTTTATAAGCGACATTGCAGAGGGACTGGAAGGAAAAGTATGTCTCTTTGCGATGACACAAAGATCTGCAACAGAGTTGATGCACAAGGTGGAGTGGAAAGGATGAGAAGGGACTTGGCAAGGTTAGAGGAATGGTCAAATATATGGCAACTTAGATTCAATGCTAAGAAGTGCAAGGTAATGCACCTGGGAAACAAAAACCCAGGGGAAGAGTACACAATGGGGGGTGAGATACTAACAACAACAAAAATGGAAAAGGACCTGGGGGTAGTCATATCAGATGACCTAAAGGTGGGCAAGCAATGTGAGAGGGCAGCAAGGAGGGCTGGGAGGATACTGGGATGCATAGGGAGAGGCATCACCAGTAGAAAACAGGAAGTTATTATCCCTCTGTACAGACAGCTGGTGAGACCCCATCTGGAGTACTGCGTGCAGTTCTGGAGACCAAATCTCCATAAAGACATAGACAGGATGGAAGCTGTCCAGAGAGGGCAACTAAAATGGTGCAGGGTCTGCACCGAAGACATATGAAGAGAGACTTAAGGAGCTTAATATGGATAGCCTCGAGGAAAGGAAGGAGGGACATGATAGAAACTTTCAAGTACCTCAAGGAATCAACAAAGTCCAAGAGGGTAGCATCTTCAAAAAGAGGTGTGCAAGAACAAGGGGCACAATTTGAAGATAGAAGAGGCGGCTCAGAGGTAATGTAAGAAGTATTTTTTCACAGAGGGGTTGTGGATGTATGGAACGGCCTTCCAGAGGAGGTTGTGGAGTCAAAAACAGTGGTGGAATTCAAGCATGCATGGGACAGTCATAAGGCAATTCTAGGGGATGGGGGTAGGAAGAAGTAGGCTGCTGGTTAACTAGGATCTGCAGCTTATCCATCAGGTAGGGAAATGGGCAGACTGGGTGGGCCAAGCGGTCCTTATCTGCCGTCAAATTCTATGTTTCTATGTTACCTGCTGCCCATATGAATATAAAAAGGCCAAAATTCATGAGGTGCAAACAAACAGTGGATACACCACACACAGTGCTCCCCTCTGGCAACCCAACAGTTCTTGCCCCCATGCAGTGCTTTTCCAAAGGTTCAGAAAACCACCTGCCTCATTAGTGCCAAGGTGGTACTGCCAGGTGTAAATCGATTGTATAAGGATTAGCCCATCAGTGGGTTTTGACTGCAATGTATACATGTGAAAAATGGCATTATTGCATCTACTGCATTAGGGGTGAAGTAGAAGGTGTTCCCTCCGTGCAGGCATTGTTGAGTCACTATTTTACTTTCTTTGACAAGACAGTGCCGATATTAAGGTAATGCTAGCATTGCATCGCATGATTGTTTAAACGCTGAAGAACACCACATCACAGATTCACCAAGGTTTCAAGGACCTTTTAACCTAATTTTTCATTTCTTTACACTTTGTATGCTTTGTGTTTCAACTCCAATAGATGCATTAGTGCAGTTTTTACAAATTTTTTTCTTAGTTTTGGAAAAAGATAAATAACACGCGACACCTCTAGCTTTCAACTTTCTACACCCTGTGATGAACAATGATACCATCCTATACACATCCAAACCCTCTCTGGCCGATGTTATTTCTGAACTCCAAACAGACTTTAATCAGTTGGAGCACAACCTGATAAGATCCAAATTCATTATCATCATCATTTTTACGTTAGGCTTGCGGCATATCTTTGAGCGTCTTGAAATAGGACACTTTGGAGGTGTGCCTGTCCTGTGCAATCCTGCTCCGTTGAGCAGGCATGGCGATCCTGCACCAATTGATGCAGTGCTGTGTATGACAGTGGTGGTCTTCTCTTCAAAGAAAACCACCGCTGGTGTGTAACAATATCATGCCCCCGAAATCTTTGATGCCATGCTGGGAGCCCACCCCAGCATGGCAAATGTCCGTTATCTGCCAACAGGGGTGCCCAATCCCGTCGGCTCCACCTCCCCAAACAGCTTTCCCTGCTGCCACATTGAGAGCCCACCCAGCGGCAAAGCGTCCCATCGTCTGAGTAAAAAAAAAACTGTAAAAAAAACGTTCCATCGCTGTCTCCCACCCCTCCCACAACCCGCACCCACCCACCGCGCATCCTGCCTCACACCCCTCACCCCATACTACCCGCGCTCAGCGTGATGATCATCGCTGGACCGGGAACACGCTCTGCACTCTTCAAAGCCGACCGCGAACTGAGGAAATGCCGGTAAGCTGTATAATGGGCTAGATGGGGTTTTTTCAACTTTGTTGCATATCTCAGGCATTTTTTGGAATTTTTGCACCAAATTTTCAACATGGGGTTTTTGAGACACCTTCTCATGAATTCTGTCACTGTCATGGCATTATTCCAGCCCAAAGGGTGATTTCACAGTCACTGCGCGAAATCACCTTTCAGGCCTGATTAATGAAACGACAATGCCAGCGTTCATAAGGTGGGCTCTCAAAAAACCTATTTTAACGGTGGCATCTAAAATATTCCGTTTTCAGCGTGCGTTGCGCGGTTCTATGCAGGCTCGTGATTCACTAATTTTCAATATTTTCACTCCAGATTTTCAACATTGCCATTTTACCACACCTTCTTATGAGTAGTACAGCTGTCATTTTTCACATCTCACCCAAAACGTGTTTCCACCCATGTAGCACACAATGGCACAGTCGGTGTGCGAAATCAATGTATGGGACACATTAAGAAAATCACAGTGACACTGTTCATGAGCAGAGGTCTTAAAGACGGACTCTGGCCAAAAGTGCTACATTGCAGAATTAGAATAAGCATATTCCCAATAAATCTCATACCAAACATTAGGTATCTGTGTTACTTCATTTTAAAGTTATGGGCTATTTTGTAACTCTGATTTCACTACCTGTTTAAAAAGTCAGTTTCAGTGAAGAGGTGCTGATGATGTCATCTCCTGAACTCACAGTTTTAGCCCTCCCTGTCAGCAAGCTTATAGGACTTGTTTCTCCAGCATTAAAAGAGCATTCTGCAATGGTTTTCACAAGTAAAATAGGCAGCACCATTCTAAAACTGTGCTACAGAATCTATGTGTTTCAGGTTTTGTAACAAAGTTGACAAATTTTTATTTTAATGCCTTTTTGGTGTAGTTCATTTCTCCAGAGATGCAGGATGCTGAGTCATCATGCCTCTAGGCTGCTGATACCATGTGAAGTGCTTGTAATGCTACAAGTGTTGCAATGTTGGTTACTGTACTGCTGTTCGTCAGTGTCTGCTTTACAATAAGTTTTAATAGGAGCCATATGTGTTAATTCCTACTTGGGGTGGAAGTGTTAGCCCTGGTAAAACAACAATCATTGTAATGTGGAGTACAATGGAGAAAAGCCTGAATATAACTTAAGTAACAGCATGTCAATGAGAAAGCAGAACATGAGCTCTGCTTAACTGAGTATCCCATTCATTCATACTTTGATGATGAATTAAATATTGATTGATTAATTGAGTGATTAAGCATTGAGCTGACTACTGCATAGAAACTCTTAGTAAGGGTTCAAAACAGAACTACCTCTCTCACCCCATTTACAGGGTGATGGAATAATTGATTTAAAGTGCCATCCTGAGAAATCGCCTCAATTTTTATTTTTATTTTATTTTTTATTTATTGACGATATCGGATATGCAACCTTTGAGTCGTAGACTCATTTACAAAACTCCACATCTGAGTACAATACAGATCAATAAGCAAAACGGTATACAATAAGACAAAAGAGGAAAAACAGGGTATGAACAGTACTGTCAATAAGGAGGATGAGGCCTATACAATTAGGTAGCTATACAGGTCCAGCTAAGGAGCTTGTAATTGTCAAGGTGCAAGCAGTCGAGATTCCGACATTGTCATTAACACAGTCAATATTGTGCAAAGGGAAGGATACATTAACAGCAGTAGAATAAAAACTTTAGCCTACAGTCTCTACATGTGGTACTGGTGGTACTGAATGTTTATATGCACCAGCTGGCATCTCCAACCCTGCTCCACCCCTGAGGCAAGGACCAGGCAGGCCTGGCCAGGGCCCGGTAGCTGAGTATTGGTGTGATAGGTGTGATTGAATGATAGGTGTGAATGATCACAGCCTTTCACCACATCAGAGATATCCAGTCTGCAAATCTCACATTAGTGTGCTGTGACTCCGCATCCAGCAACCTAGGAGAAAAGGACCACAACAAAAATGCACCAAAAACAAAAATATGAATTTGTCAACTTTGTTACAAAACCTGAAACACACACAGATTTTAAAGCAATGTTTATTGAATGGTGCTGCCTGTTATACTGGAGAAAACCATTTGCACATAGTTTTTAAACTTTGGAGAAGCAGGTCCTGTAATCTTGCTGACAGGGAGGGCTTGACTGTGAGTTCAGGAGATGACATCATCAGCACCTCTTCACTGAAACTGTTTTTTGTGAACAGGCAGAGAATTTAGGGTTGTAAAATGATTCGTAACTTTTAAACAAAATAACTTAGGGATCCAGTTTTGGCATGAGGGTGATTGGGGCTATGTTGATCCATATTCTGAATTTATTGACGCCAGTAATTTGTGACCATAGTCCCTCTTTAAAATGGCTGTGTTGAAAATTTGGTGAAAAAATTCCTAAAAATTACTGTTTTACGAGTGTGCGTTGCGCAGTTCCTATGCACGCTCGTAAGTTTGCAAATTTTCAATATTTTCACTCCAGATTTTCAACATTGCCATTTTACCACACCTCCTTATGAGCAGTGCAGCTGTCATTTTTCACATCTTGCCCAAAACGTGTTTCCGCCCATGTAGCGCACAATGGCACAGTCGGTGTGCGAAATCAATGTATGGGACACATTAAGAAAATCACAGTGACACTGTTCATGAGCAGAGGTCTTAAAATGGCTATGTTGAAAATTTGGTGAAAAAATTCCTAAAAATGACTGTTTTACGAGCCTGCGTTGCGCAGTTCCTACGCACGCTCGTAAGTTTGCGAATTTTCAATATTTTCACTCCAGATTTTCAACATTGCCATTTTACCACACCTCCTTATGAGCAGTACAGCTGTCATTTTTTCACATCCTGCCCAAAATGTGTTTCCGCCCATGTAACGCACAATAGCGCAGTCGGTGTGCAAACTCAATGTATGGGACACATTAAGAAAATCACAGTGACACTGTTCATGAGCAGAGGTCTTAAAATGGCTATGTTGAAAATTTGGTGAAAAAATTCCTAAAAATGACTGTTTTACGAGCGTGCGTTGAGCAGTTCCTACCCACGATCGTAAGTTCGCGAATTTTCAATATTTGCACTCCAATGACTTCCAAATACCTAAACAGCACATAGAAGCAAGCAACATTCGGCACTGACAAATGCTTGTACTTCTTTGTCACTGATTTTTTTAAGCCATGTCCAAGTGCCAAATACCACTGCAAATACCTGCAAGCGAACGTTCGGCATTGACAAATGCTTGTTATTTGTAAAAAGGTGCCTTTCCAATGATCAAGGCACCTGTACACCAGAATAAATAAACATAGCAACAAACTAAAATGCATTCCACAGAATCACAAGCAAATTAAAATACAATACACCAATACACTAATAACAAAGCAATATACTTATAAAATTTCTCTCAGTATCTTCATAAATTATCTGGAAACGACAAGCTAAACAGATGGGTTTTAAGCTCTGTTTTAAAACTCTGGACAGTCAAGCACTTTCTTACTTGATGAGGTAGAGAATTCCACAGGGTAGGGGCCACAAATGCAAAGGATCGGGCCCCAGATGTCTTCAATCTCACCCTTTGAATCTCTAGCAATCCCTCATCAGTGGATTGGGGTGGTCCGGGAGGGCAGTAGGGACAAAGAAGTTTTTGCAGATAGTGGGGTCCCTAATCATGTAGGGCTTTATAGGTCAGCAAGCTGACCTTGAAGGTGATTCACCACTGTATTGGCAGCCAATGCAGTCTGCAGAGCACAGCCATAATATGACTGGTCCTTGACGTATTAATCATAAGCCTGGCTGCTGCATTCTGCACCAACTGCAGGTGGCAAATATCCACCCCTGGTAGCCCTAGGTAAAGGGCATTGCAGTAGTCAAGGTGAGAGGTCACGAAGGTGTGGACCAATGTTGGAAAACCATCAGGAGGGACCAGGTGCTTCACCCAGGCAATATTCCTCAGATAGTAAAATGAGGTCTTGACAATGGCTGACACCTGTAATTTTAGTGTCAGACCGTTGTCAAAAATAATGCCCAGGTTACACACCCAATCTGTGGTAGTCAGCTGTACACCCCCAAGCCAGAGTCCAGAAGATTGTCCAGCTGACAAACCCACCTCCCTATGATCTGGGTCCACCACCAACACATTGGTTTTATCCGGGTTCAGCTGCAGCCAGCTAGTACTCATCCAGTCCTGGATCTCAGAGAGGTAGTTGTTAAACACAGAGAGGGCATCTCCCCACTCAGGTACAAAGGACGTGTACAGCTGAGCATAGCATTGCAGTGAAAACTCAGACCATACCACCTAATAATGTCTCCTAATGGCAGCATATACACTGCAAACAGCATGGGTGACAAAATCAGAGCAGATGGCAGCACGGCTACACATCACTGGTGGTAGAAAATGCAGGTAATTTGCAGGATAAATGCATAAAAAAACTTTTTATTGCACATAAGAATGCCAGGCACACAGATAGAGCATGCCCCTCCCCACAAACAGCTGAACGTTTTTGCGCTAAACCTCGCACTTTCTCAAGGCTGAGGTGGCTTTGCAAACTACACCCTAATAAATAGTGATGCCTAACGTGACAGTGCATCTATATGTCACAATACTGATAAATACAGCAATCAATCAAAACCACCAAAAGGCTTCCAAATGACATGAAAAACAAGTGCATGCCCGTCATGTGTATAAGAACACAAATATGTGGATCAGCAACATCTAAAAAGCAACAGGACATCACATATTCAATATAACAGCTTTCCGTTCCAACGAGTAATGCAATTTGCAAGTTAATTTTATAAGGGGCTTATAATAAACCCTCTTTTAAGAAGTAAGATAATTGTTGTTGTTGGTGACAAAATGGAGCCCTGCAGTACCCCACAGGATAGGGGGAGAGGATCAGTGGAATAAATTCCAGAGGCCACTTTCTGAGTCCTACCCTCGAGGAAAGATCGAAACCATCTGAGAACTGTACCTGACAGTACACAGCTGAACCGAGAGCACTCCAGAAGCACACTATGGTCCACAGTGTCAAATGCCACCAAGAGATCAAGGAGGCCCAAGATGGAACAAGTCCTCCGATCTCTTGCATTAGATCATTTAGCACCCGAATAAGGACTGTCTCAGTGCTGTGCCTCTTCCTAAATCCAGACTGGAGAGAATCATAGACACTGTGGGTGGATAAATGATCATCCAGCAGCAGTGTAATCACCTTCTCAATAACCTTACTCACAAAGGGCAGGTTAGAGACTGGTCTGTAGTTGGTTAGAAAGTCCAGGTCAAGGGAGGGCTTTTTCAGGAGCGGTCATACAACTGCCTCCTTTAGGGGGTCAGGAAAGACACCCTACTCCAATGACCTCCAGACTATCTTGACCAGGACCGGGCTGATCTCATCAACGCACCCCACTAGGAGTCGTGTTGGGCCTGGGTCCAAACTACAGCTGGTTGACCGCAAAGTCTGGATAATCCTCACGATCTCCATGATGTCTAGCCATCCATAGTCAGACCAGGAAAACCAGGCACTCGCAACCTCCTGCCGACCTCTACAACATCCATTAGAGGGAGCTATGCAGATCCCAGACCTGATGGTGGCAACCTCATCTGCGAAAAACTGAGCAAACTCATCACACTGCTCTTGTGAAACAGCTCCACCAGGCTGAAAACATTTATTTATTTATTTATTGAAATCTTGGATAACAATTGTGAGCGGATGCTCATTTATAGGTTCCACATCAGTTTTCAGAGACAATACAATACAGATAACAGGATTACATATGGTACAGGTAAGTTACAAAGGTACAACAGCATTTAAACATCTTTGGCAGTATAGCAGTTTGACCAGAGCCTGAGGTTGGAACACCCTAAAGGAATGCAAACCTAAGGTGGAAGGTAGGAGGAGTAGGTTTGGGGGGGATGCACAGAGAGGGAAAGGAAGTGGGGAGGGGTGTCATAATAGGGTGAGAGGTAAGGTGTAACCTATAGTGCTGAGTTTGGGATCTGCCCATGCATAGAGTTGACAGGAGGTAAGTGCAAGTAGGTGGTTGATGTTTGGAGAGGATGCTAATGGTAGCAGTCACATTTACTGGTTGTAATTTGGTTTAATTGCAGTAGTCAAAGTGAGAGGTCATGAAGGCATGGACCAGTGCTGGAAGATCATCAGGAGGGACCAGGTGCTTCACCCGGGCGATATTCCTCAGATGGTAAAATGAGGTCTTGACAGTGGCTGACACCTGTAAGTTTATTGATTGGATTGCAAAATCTGTCCATGGTACGGAAGAGCTGAGCTGCTCAATTATGAGCAGCGGCAATCTCCCTGGACAGCAATTCTGCCTTGTTACGGGTTATTGTCGACTGATAGACTATATAATGGTCCATCAATCTAAGCCTGCCAGCCTCCAGGCCTGATTTCCATCAAGCTCTCTCTAGTCTTTGACCCACTCTCCTCAACTCCTTCAAGGTCCCATCAAACCATGATGACCTTGGCTGAACAGTGAGGGGGTTGAACACAAACAGGAGCAATGGAATCTAGGGCCTCGGTCACCGCCTTATTATAAGCTAGTACCAGCTCCCCGTGATCCATGCATTCACTCAACAGACTCGATAGGTCCAGCACCGCCATTAGGCCATCTGGGGTCACACCCCCCCTTAAAGGGCGGCGTTGGACCATTTCCATAGGGGAAGGCCCATTGGGGGAGCCACGAAACTGAACCCTATGGTGTGGTGGTCAGACCAAATTACTGCTAAACACAAAGAAAACAAAAATTAAGAATTTTCTACCTCCGCATATCCTGACTTCCCATATATAGAGAACATACCAGTGCCTATCATAACCTTATTAGGACAATCGCTAGAGTCAGTTGACCAGTTCAAATACCTCAGGGTTTGGTTAGATAGTAAATTATTCTTCTCATGTCATAACGAATTCCTAGCTAAAAAACTAAAAATAAGTCTCAGCTTTTTCTACAGAAATAAATCCCTTTTTCCCTTAGACATTAGGAAAAGACTTGTCCAAGCCACCTTTCTCCCTCTACTCGACTACACGGATATCATTTATAATAGCAGCACAGCAACAAACCTCCATAAGTTGGATACACTATTTCACCGTGCAATCTGGTTCATAACCAATGCACCCTACAGAACCCAGCACTGTGCACTCTACTCTGCGATAGGTTGCACATCTCTGGCTGCAAGAAGGACACTCCACATTAGTATATGGGCTCTTCAAGCACTTCAGAACAAAGTTACCTGTTATATTACCTTCCTATTACATTGATACAGCTGCACCTATGCTCTTAGAAAAAATGCTTACATTTTATTTGAAGTGCCCAAATTTCGTACTTTTTTTGTAAAACTACGCTCAGTCATACTATTCCATCCACTTGGAATAAACTCCAAGCATCACTAAAACTCCCCGAACTGATCTCCTTGAACGCATTCAAAACTCTGGATACCAAAGCACTTGCAGGAAATTGCCATTGCTAAAATAGCAAGCAGTTCTAGTAGCAGAGAATCTCTACAGCCTTTTGTGCACTTGACTGTAAACTCTTTCATGTTTCCCTCACTTCACCGCTCCTGCCAGTTAGTGCTGCTCCCCTTTTTCTCCCTTCATGCCTGTTTAACTCAACTTCTGAACTGTATAAAAGTTAACATAGCTCAGCTCTTGCTGTACACTGTTTACATGTGCCGAAACTGATCAGATTTCTTGCGCCACAGCTATGTTTTACTGTACTGTTGGGTACTGTATTATTGCAACATCTTTATGTACTTGTACCAAGTTGTCCCATCAGGACCTCCTTGTAAATTAGCATGCTCAATGGAGTTTTCCTGCCAATAAACTTGAACTTGAACTGCTCAGTGATGCTCACAGCAGCAGATCTGCAGCTTGCTTCGTATGCCACTCAAGAAGAAGCTGTACATTGATGCTCACTGCATCAGACCTCCTGCTTGCTTCACAAGTTACATAGAAACATAGAAACATAGATTTTGATGGCAGATAAGGACCGCTTGGCCCACCCAGTCTGCCCATTTCCCTACCTATTGGATAAGCTGCAGATCCTAGTTAACCAGCAGCCTACTTCTTCCTACCCCAACCCCCTAGAATTGCCTTATGACTGTCCCATGCATGCTTGAATTCCACCACTGTTTTTGACTCCACAACCTCCTCCGAAGGCCATGCATCCACAACCCTCTCTGTGAAAAATACTTCCTTAAATTACCTCTGAGCCACCCCTTCTATCTTCAAATTGTGCCCCTTGTTCTTCACACCTCTTTTTTGAAAGATGCTACCCTCTTGGACTTTGTTGATTCCTTGAGATACTTGAAAGTTTCTATCATGTCCCCCTCTCTCCTTTCCTCGAGGGCTATAAATATTCAGCTCCTTAAGTCTCTCTTCATATGTCTTCCAGGTGCAGACCCTGCACCATTTTAGTGCCCTCCTCTGGACAGCCTCCATCCTGTCTATGTCCTTTTGAGATTGGGTCTCCAGAACTGCCGAGTACTTCAAATGGGGTCTCACCAACTGTCTGTACAGAGGGATAATAACTTCCTGTTTTCTGCTGGTGATGCCTCTCCCTATGCATCCCAGTATCTCCCAACCCTCCTTGCTGCCCTCTCACATTGCTTGCCCACCTTTAGGTCATCTGATGTGACTAACCCCAGGTCCCTTTCCATTTTTGTTGTTGTTAGTATCTCACCCCCCATTGTGTACTCTTCCCCTGGGTTTTTGTTTCCCAGGTGCATTACCTTGCACTTCTTAGCATTGAATCTAAGCTGCCATACATTTGACCATTCCTCTAACCTTGCAAGTCCCTTCTCATCCTTCCTCCACCTTGTACATCAACTCTGTTGCAGATCTTTGTGTCATCTGCAAAGAGACATACTTTCTCTCCAGTCCCTCTGCAATATCGCTTATAAAGACATTGAAGAGGACCGGTCTTAATACTGAACCCTGCGGTACCCCACTACTAACCCCTCTTTTTTCAGAGTGGACTCCATTTACTATTACTCTCTGTGTCCTATTCTCCAGCCAATTCTTTACCCAGGCTGTCATCTTGGGACCCACTCCCAGGCTGGCTAACTTGTATATTAATATTTTGTGTGGGACTGTGTCAAATGCCTTGCTAAAGTCTAGGTAGGCCATGTCCACAGCCCCTCCCTGATCAACTACTTTGGTCACCCAGTCAAAGAAATCTATCAGATTTGTCTGGCATGACCTTCCCGCTGTGAATCCATGCTGCCTTGGGTCCTGAGCCCCTCTGGCTTCTAGATACTCAACAATTCTTTCCTTCAGAAGTGATTCCATCATTTTCCTACCACTGAGGTTAAACTAACAGGTCTGTAGTTTTCTGCTTCTGCCTTGCTCCCACTTTTGTGAAGGGGAATCACATCTGCCCTTCTCCAGTCCTCGGGTACCACCCCATCCTCCCATGATTTGTTAAACAGGGTAGTCAGTGGTGTCACTAGTTCTACCCTTAGTTCTTTTAGAATTCTGGGATGAATCCCATCAGGCTCCATTGCTTTGTCCACCTTCAGTTTTAAGAGTTCTTTCAGAACCCTTTCTTCTGTAAATGGGCTGGTATCAACTTCTGTATCCAGAGTGTTTCTACTGTTTGTTTTAGGTACCTCCCCCACTTCCTTTGTAAATACTGAGCAAACATATTTGTTTAGTATCTCTGCCTTTTCACAGTCACCCTCTGCCCACCCTCCCTCCTCTTTATTAAGCCTCACTAGCCCTTCCTTGGTCTTTCTTCGCTCCCTGATGTACCTATAGAAGGTTTTATCCCCCTTCTTAACAGAGTTGGCTATCTTTTCCTCGGTTTGGGCCTTTGCTGTTCTGACTGCCTTCCCAGCTTCCTTTTGCTTTAACTGATACAGTTCCCTGTCCTGCTCCTTCTGTGATTCCTTGTACTTCCTGAATGCTTTCTTTTTCTCTTGAACCTTCACTGCCACTTCCTTTGAGAACCATAGTGGTTTCTTACATCATTTCATTTTGTTAATTTGCTTCACACAAAGGCTTGTTACCTCTGTGATGGCAGTTTTATTATTCCCTATTGTTCTTCCACCTCCTCCCTGCCCATTTGCTGAGTGCATTCATTAGGCACTCACCCATTTTAGCAAAGTCAGCCCTCCTAAAGTCCAGTACTTTTTGCTTTTGTCGACTTGACTCTATTGCTGTGTTTATTGTGAACCATACTGTTCGATGGTGCTAGTTCCCAGATGGCTACCCACTTCTACATCTGTGATCCTCTCTTCATCTCCATTTGAGAGAACCAGGTTCAAGATTGCTCCTCTCAGAGTGGGCTCCAATACTAGTTGTCTAAGGCATGCCTTGTAGGGCATCTAGAATAACCCTACTCTTTGAAGTGGCTGCTGTAACTGCATTCCAGTTAACATCTGGCATATTCAGATCACCCATCAGCAATATCTCCCCTTTTTCTGCCATTCTAAGTATTCTTTCTATCATTTCCTTGTCCATTTCCTCCCCCTGAGAAGGGGGTCTGTATACAACCCCTGTGCGGATTGTGGTGCCATTGCCGGTCTCCAAATTTACCCACAGTGCTTCTTCTCCTCCCTGTTTTCCCTTTTGTTCTGTTGGGTTGCTTGGGTTTGTTCTGTTGGGTTGCCCTGTGGGTTACTCATGATGAAGCGGCTGCAAATGCAGTAGCCTTCCACTGCATGTTCACAGACATTGCCTTATAAAGCCAACTATTTTTCTCATTTTGAGGCTGTCATAAAGGTGAGGTTGTATCTCACCAAAGTGGTTTTGTAAGTCACAAAACTATATTTATGAGTGATGAAAGCTGGGCCTTTTTTCATGACATGCTTCAGTTTAAGTATGTTAATATTTTAAAAAGTGTTTTTTTTTTAACAAAAAAAAACTTGGAGAATCAACCTTATACCCTACAATATTGACAACATAGAAACATCAAAATGTAGAAGTTGTTGACAGATAACAACCACTTGGCCTACCTAGTCTGCACTCAATTCCTTACCTATAGTGCCACCGGAGATGCTGCTTGGACTCTGGTTTGCCTTACACCCCCCTCTTGCTTCCAAGATTCCCTTGTGTCTACCCCATGCATTCCTAAATCCCATGACCATTCTAGCCCCCACTACTTCCTCTGGGAGGCTGTTCCAAGTTTCTACCACCCTGTCTGTGAAGAAATACTTCTTCATGTTTCCTTTCAGTCTCCCCACCTCCAGCTTCATATTGTGACCCCTTGCCCTTGAGCGTCTTTTCCTTTGAAAAATGCACCCATCTTGTACCTTGTTTATTCCTGTGAGGTACTTTAATGTCTCTATCATATCCCCCCATTTCAAGCTTGAGCACTGTTTGTTTTGATGTGCAAAGCCTTATTTTGTTTTTCTCACATCAATGACTGATAAGACTTATGAAAGTGTAAATCTTATCTCACAAAAGTGGGTTCTGACCCACAAAAATGACATAGGTTAGTTTTGCAAAAAAAAAAAAATCTAGTTATGAAGAAGTCCTGAAAAAATAAACTGCACATGTGAAAATTACATTTTCTTTCTTAATAATTTAAAATCTACACATTTTTCAGTAAAGCCACCTAACAAAAAAATCATTCTTTGGCCAGACATTAACAAACCTGAAAGTTTCAGATTTCAGCTGGCAGTCATTTTAATGCTGTCTGTGAGCAAATAGAAAGGTCTTTAAAAATGGAATTTTTATGTATGTTCATCCTTCTAGAATTTTCAAACCACCCCACCAATCATTGCCAAATTGACAGATTCCAGAGATCCTGGCACCACGTATGTGCATGTCAAATTTCAGGTTATTCTCTCCAGGGACCGTCACACTGTTAAGCTGCATAAATCAGGGTTTAACATAGATGTAACTACTCGACCCTAATAATTGAGGATATACTGTTCCCCTATAATTTTTAGAGACCTACTGGGGATGTGAACCTAATACCCTCCTGTGCTAGGAATCTTCACTCTGTGGCTGCAGGTGGAATACCATGTCAAATAACTGACTAGGATATTTACTACTGTATGTAACCAAGCTGGCCATGAGCACGGTTTTTCATGAGACATCTGGGTACCTATATCAGGACACTGTATAAGACATCACATTAACTCCTTTTGTCAAGGCTAACCTACCATCTAGAGGCACAAAATATATATACTGTACCTACCTGTAGTCACATGACCATCAGGTGAGCATGGCAGGTATAAACATTCAAAATCCCTATTCCCACAGTATAACACAATAACCCCAGTGATGGGTACTGGTAATATGCAAAATGTTGGCCTGTCTGGTGGTCCAGTGTTGCTGTTTGCTTTTATCTTTTCATGGTATCTAACAAAGAGCTACTGGGAAATCCTGATCCTAAGTATCAGATTGGACTTTGTAAGTGCTGTACATTCAGTTTGTGATGCTGTAAAGTATACGTGCTGTGCAGTACATTGACTCTGGAGCAGCTTTTTGCATTTCATTAATACTAATTAAAAAACAGCTGTGCCCAGAGCCAGTCCTGTAGCAAGATGGCAACCAACCAAGATGCAACACCTGAAGACAACAGAACAGACCTTGTGTGGAATCCGGAAGTATTCATAGATTCCTTATTTTTCCAAACAAAGGGATGAGAATCCCTTATTAAAAGAACCAGAGGTACATAATGCCTCTACCTACAATATTCCAAGTGATAATACACCAGCAGACATCAGAGAAGCTTTTGTTGCCCTGGAAAACGTAATAGTTGGACACAGTTCAGCTTGTATTTTACATATGTTCTGTTGATTTTTCCTCTTCATTATTTGTTCTTCTTGAGGCATCAGTGGCTCTTTAAGCGCTGCCTTTTCCAGGGCTTAAAGCCAGATGCGTGTACTAGCAGCACGTTACCATTGAAGCATATCTACAGGTGAATCAAGTTCTGTGGGGGCTGAGCTTAACTAAACAACCAGCTTTTGGTCAGAATAGGTCATATTTCCTATCCAGATGGAGAGAGCATATGCTCATATCCTCGGCGGGACTTATCAAATTGATCCTGGCAGACTCAACAGAAGTTTAAAAAGTTATTAAAAATTGCTGGTTGAAAAAACAGCAGTCACGGTGTTTAACACTTCTGCAGAATATCTTCATTTCCAGGTCATATTACAAGAAACCATTAAAACTTATGATGCACATATCAAGAGAGCCAAAGCAAAGAAGCCTGAAATTGACAGAGAAGATTATGAAAATTGGTGAATTTTCAACTGGGGTAAATAAAAGCAACCTACCAGCACAGCTAAGCCCACTTTAAAGAAACCTTCTGTCCAACAAACAGATAGATGCACTAGTGGACCTAGCAACTGGAAAAGGTACAACATGGAATTATTAAAATAGTACCCAGATTAGGTAACTATAATTATGAAAATAGATTGAGTGAACTGTTTTTTTTTTTTCACTTGAGGAAAGATGCATTGGGGGGATGTGATGGACATGTTCAAAATGATTAATGACAATGAACTAAAACAAGCTATGAACATTTATTTGCAGTATACAGCTTTTAACTTACGTTCCCACAACAAACAGATAAAATTGGATCAGAATACCAAAAATAATAGGAGAGTTTTTTTTTCACTCAATACATGGGAAGGTTTTGGAATAACTTACCACAAGAAACTATTGAAGCAACAAATATACTTACATTTAAAAAGAAAATAGAAATTATATACTCAATAAGAGAGATAAAGTGGGGACTCATTAGTTGGGAGACAGATACACATGGGCATACCACCTTCCATCCTATTCTCAGTATAGCACTCAGTAGACCCCCAAACAACTTCAGTTTTAGAGTAATGGAGTAGGAGGACAAATAAAGACATTTCCTTTTTTGCATATTGTGCATTTTTACATCGTTAACATGTAAATGTTTTTGTGCTATTCACAAAAATACTAAGCATGCATATAAATAAATATTTGCATGAAATACCATGAATACATTACTTTAGCAATACTAGATTTTTTTACTATTAAATTGTAACTAAGTATTGAAATAAGGGGATAGTTAAAGTGAGTGTGGAAGGTGGGATGGAAAGGGAATGAAGGGGTAGGCAGGTTGGGAAAATTAAAGGTTAGAATGGGGAGGGCTGTGGAGGTAGTGGGGTGGGGAGAAAAGAAGGGGAAAGGAAAAAAGGGGAAGGGAAAAGGGGGAGGAATGGGAACATAGAAACATAGAGACATAGACTTTGATGGCAGATAAGGACCACTTGGCCCACCCAGTCTGCCCATTTCCCTTCCTATTGGATAAGCTGCAGATTCTAGTTAACCAACAGCCTACTTCCTGCAACCCCCCCACTACAATTGCCTTATGTCTGTCCCATGCATGTTTGAATTCCCCACTGTTTTAGACCCAACAACCTCCTCAGGAAGGCGGTTCCATGCATCCACCACTCTCTCCGTGAAAAAAATTTCCTCACATTACCCCTGAGCCGTCCCCCTCTATCTTTAAATTGTGTCCCCTTGTTCTTACACATCTCTTTTCTGAAAGATGCTACCCTCCTGCACTTTTTTGATTCCCTTGAGGTACTTAAAAGTTTCTATCATGTCCCCCCCGTCCCTCCTTTCATCAAGGGTATACATATTAAGCTCTCTCTCTCTCTCTCTCTCTTCATATGGTTTCTGATGCAGACCCTGCACCATTTTAGTTGCCCTCCTCTGGACTGATTCCATCCTGTCTATGTCCTTGCATAGATGGGGTCTCCAAAACTGCACACAGTATTCCAGATGGGGTCTCACCAACTGTCTGTACAGAGGGATAACCACTTCCCTTTTTCTACTTGTGTTGCCCCATCCTATGCATCCCAGTATCCCCCTGGCTCTCCTTACTGACTTCTCACATTGCTTACCCACCTTTAGGTCACCTGATATGGCTACCCCCAAGTCCCTTTCCATTTTTGTTGTTGTTAGTACCTCCCCTGCTATTGTATACTCTTCTCCTGGGTTTTTGTTTCCCAGGTGCATTACTTTGCACTTCTTTGCATTGAGTCCAAGTTGCAATATGTCTGACCATTCCTCCAACCTTGCCAAGTCCCTTCTCATCCTTTCTATCCCTTCCCCTTGTGTATCAACTCTGTTACAGATCTTTGTGTCATCTGCAAAGAGGCATACCTTTCCTTCCAGACCCTCTTCAATGTCACCTATAAAGATGTTAAAGAGGACTGAACCCAGTACTGAGCCTGAGGTACTGCTAATAACGTAACCCTTTCTTCAGAATGTGTTCCATTCACTATTACCTTATGTGTCCTGTTGTGCAGCCAGTTTGCTACCCAGGCTACCACCCTGGAACCCACTCCCAGGCTGGCTAACTTGATTATTAGTCTTTTGTGTGGACTGTGTCAAATGCCTTGCTAAAGTCTAGGTAGGCCATATCACAGCCCTCCCTGGTCTATAACTTTGGTCACCCAGTCAAAGAAATAAATTAGATTCATCTGACATGACCTTCCTGCTGTAAATCCATGCTGCTTTGGGTCCTGTGCCTGCTGTCCTCAGGTACTCAACAATTCTTTCTTTCAAGTGATTCCATCATTTTCCCAACCACTGAGGTCAAACTTACAGGTCTGTAGTTTCCTGCTTCTGCCTTGCTCCCACTTTGTGAGGGAATCACATCTGCCCTCCTCCAGTCCTCAGGTACCACCCATCCTCCCATGATTTGTTAAAAAGTGTGGTCAGTGATGTCACTAGGTCCTCCCTTAGTTCTTTTAGGATTCTGGGGTGAATCCCGTCAGGCCCCATAGCTTTGTCACCTTGAGCTTTAGGAGTTCTTTCAGGACTCTTTCTTCTGTAAATAGACTGGTGTCAACCCCCCTACCCAGAGTGCTTCTGTTGTCTGGTTTAGGTAACTCCTCCTCCTCTTCTTTTGTGAATACTGAGCAAAAGTATTCATTCAGTATCTCTGCCTTTTCATTGTCTCCCTCTGCCCACCTCCCCTCTCCTTTATTAATCTTCACTAATCCTCCCTTAACCTTTCTATGCTCCCTAATGTACCTATAGAACATTTTTTCCCCCTTCTTAACTGAGTTGGCTGTTTTTTCCTCGGTTTGGGCCTTTGCTATTCTGACTGCCTTCCCCACTTCTTTCTGCTTTAATTGATACAGTTCCCTGTCGTGCTCCCTCTGTGATTCCTTATACTTTTTGAATGCAGCCTTTTTCTCCTTAACCTTCCCTGCCACCTCTTTTGAGAACCATAGTGGTTTTTTACTCTGCTTTGTTTTCTTTATTTGTTTCACACAAAGGCTTGTTGCCTCTGTGATAGCAGTTTTGATTTTTCTCTATTGTTCTTCCACCCCTCATTTTTGGCCATTTGCTAGTGCATTCCTCAGGTATTCACCCATTTTGCCAAAGTCGGCCCTTCTAAAGTCCAGTATCCTTGTTTTTGTATGGCTTGTCTCCATGGTTGTGCTTATTGTGAAACACACTGTGCAGTGGTCACTTGTTCCCAGATGTCTACTGACTTCTAAATTTGTGATCCTCTCTCCATTTGAGAGTACCAGGTCTAGTATTGCTCCTTCCAGTGGGTTCCAACACTAGCTGTCTAAGGCCTGCCCCCTGCAGGGCATCGAGAATGACCCTGCTCTTGGATGTGGCTGTAGTACATGTCATCCAGTTAACATCTGGCATATTCAGGTCCCCCATCAACAGTATCTCCCCCTTTTCAGCCATTTTGAGAATGTCCTCCATCATTTTCTTGTCCGTTTCCTCCACTTGAGATGGGGTCTGTATACAACCCCTGTGTGGATTGTGATGCCATTCTCTGTCTCCAAGGTGACCCAGAGTGCCTCTTGTCTTCCCCCTTTACTTTTTAGTTCTGTAGCTTTGATCCCTTCCCTTACGTATAGAGCTACTCCACCTCCTCTTTTACCCTCCCTGTCCCTTCTGTAGACTGTGTACCCCGGTATGTTGACATCCCCGTCAAGGTTCTTCATGTACCATGTTTCCGTGACTGCCACAATATCCAAGTTTTCATCTTCCATCAGGGCTACTAGCTCAGGAAACTTGTTTCCCAGACTACGGGCATTGGTACTCATTGCCCTCCATTTAATGTTGGCTTTATCCTTTTTTCCCCATCCCTGCTCTTATTGCCCTTGTCTATTTTTCCATTTACCCCTGTCCTGCCCTCTGTTGAGCTCTGTACGTCAGTGTTTACCTTACTACCTGCCATATTTTGTGGGGGGAGGCTTGAAATTTCCTGCCTCTTATCATCATCCCCCCCCTTGGCTAGTTGAAAAGCTTGCCAAGGAAGCATTTAAACCTGTCACTTAGGAGCTTGGTTCCCTTCGTGGACAGATGCAGACCATTGTGCCAGTATAGACCTTCATCTCTCCAGGTGTTCCCCCAGTCCCCAATGAAGCCAAAGCCCTGTGCTCTGCACCAGTTTTACAACCATTCATTAAACTGCATGGTGTGCAGTACCCTAGCCTCACCTCTGCCATGGACTGGCAGCACCTCTGAGAAGGTAACCATGCTTGCTACCTGTCTGAGGCCCCTCCCCAACTCCACAAATTCATCCTGCACTGCACTGATTCCATGCCTAGCTAGGTCATTTGTCCCAAGGTGGACAATGATATCTAATTCCCTCTCCTGTGATGCTGCTTCTGCAATTGTGAGGATTCACTTCTTGTCCCTCCAAGCCATGGCACCAGGCAGGCACCTTACTTCCCTCTCCTCTCCCTTCCCCAGTTCTACCCCCCTAACAATTGAGTCCCCTATCAGAAGCTGTTTCCTTCCCCTGTGGTGTCCCTTGCCACCCTTTTGTGGGTCTCCCTTTTGGATGTCCTCAGCATTCTTCTTGGTCTCCACTGAGGGTGCCATCATAGAGGAACCTTGCTCTGCCAGACTGGCGTATGATTTGTGTAGAGGTACAACTAGGGGGCTTCGCCTCTGTTCCACCACCTGCACCCTCCCAGAACCCACTGTGGTCCAACTGCTCTTCATACTTGGCAACCTCTGAGGCAGTGGTTGTGGCAGTGGTGCTCTTTGGGTGGGGGAGGCCTCCTTAGTCCTTGCCAGTTCAGCCTGGAGGTGGGCAATCTCCTCCCTCAGAGCTGACAGTTGCCTGCAAATAGGACAGCAGTGCAGTTTTCAGAATGTCTCCCGGAAAACTGCTACCCCACAGCCAGTGCATTGTACCACTCCCCACATGTCCCTCTCCCTTATAATATACAATATGTAATATATATAATTTTTTTTTTTTTGGTGGTGTGTACTTACCCTTTATGCACTGTGATGGATTATTAAGAATATGACAGTTCTGCCCCAAGACCTGTTGAGGAAGTGATGTCAGAACTTTGGCTATAAAGGAAATGCCATGCCTGGGGGTGTGGGGGTGTGGAAGGGGGGGTGGGTAGTCCACAATCACAGGTGACTGTTAGAAACGATCAAATACACCACTGCTCCACCAGCCTGGTGAGTACTGCCCTTTATAGTAATTTAATTAACCTCCAGTAACTTATTTAAAAATAGTTTAACTATCACAAACTCCTACGCACCAGTAAATTATTTAAAAATAGTTTCTGTCCCAAAATCCTAGTAGTCAATCCAGCTACCCCCAAGGGACAACCAAAATGCAGTATTCAAACCCTTGTGAAGTTACTTCCAAGATAAGCAGAGTTTGCAAGCTCCTTTTTCAACTCCTCAGCCACCTGTAAATTAAAAATAGTTTAACTGTCAGAAAATCCTAGTAGACAATCTAGCTACCTCCAAGAGTCTACCCAAATGCAGTATTTAAATCCTTCTGAAGTTACTCACAAGATAAACAGAGTTTGCAAACCCCTTCTTGGTTAAACACTAAATAAATATGTAAATAAAAAGCAATTACCAAGGGTAGTTAGTTTCACCTCCCACAGAATTTATCAAAAGTGCACGTTGTTGCAGATATCAAGTGCAATATAGAATTTCTCACACAGCTCACAGCTGAATAAAGAAGTAGTGTCCTTCCAGGTCAAGAAGATGTGCTTTGTCTCTGTGGTAGGGAAAGTGATGGAGTCACTTCTGAAGGAAAGAATTGTTGAGTACCTTGAGGCCAGTGGGGCACAGGAACAAAGGAGTACAGGAAAAAAACATACATTAAAGAGACACTGTCAACCTTTTTTGCATCATATTATTTTTAAGTAAAGCCCCACATTTTATGATTGCATACTTTCTCTAAAATTCATTGATGTTGCTGACTGTTTCATCTGCCTCCTTGCTTATTAGAACAAAAATGCATGGTAATGTATATTATTTATTTATTGAATTTTGATGACCGGGTAGGCCCACTGGGCCCCGGAGATCCCCTTTTTAGGGGTGACCCGGGAGTTACAGGACTAGTAGGATACACAGTTAGTACAGATGTAGGTTGTAGCATTCACAGAAGAAAGGGTTCTGCAAGAACTCCTAAAACTGAAGGTGGACAAAGCAATAGGGCCTGATGGAATTCACCCCAGAATTCTAAAAGAATTAAGGGGGGAACTAGTGAAACCACTGACTACTCTTTTTAATAAATCATGGGAGGATGGTGTGGTACCCGAGGACTGGAGGAAGGCAGATGTGATTCCCCTTCACAAAAGTGGGACCAAGACAGAGGCAGGAAACTACAGACCTGTCAGTTTGACCTCTGTGGTAGGGAAAGTGATGGAGTCACTTCTGAAGGAAAGAATTGTTGAGTACCTTGAGGCCAGTGAGGCACAGAACCCAAGGCAGCATGGGTTCACAGCGGGAAGGTCATGTCAGAGGAATCTAATTGATTTCTTTGACTGGATGACCAAAGTAGTAGACCAGGGAGGGGCTGTGGACATGGCCTGCCTAGACTTTAGCAAGGCATTTGACACAGTCCCACACAAAAGATTAATAGTCAAATTAACCAGCCTGGAAGTGGGTCCCAGGGTGGTAGCCTGGGTAAAACATTGGCTGGACAACAGGACACAGAAGGTAATTGTAAATGGAGTCCACTCTGAAGAAAGAGGGGTTACTAGTGGGGTACCGCAGGGTTCAGTACTGGGTCTAGTCCTTTTTAATGTCTTTATAAGTGACACTGCAGAGGGACTAGAAGGAAAAGTATGCCTCTTTGCAGATGACACAAAGATCTGCAACAGGGTTGATACACAAGGAGGCGTGGAAAGGATGAGAAGGGACTTGGCAAGGTTGGAGGAATGGTCAGAAGTATGGCAGCTAGGATTCAATGCGAAGAAGTGCAAAATAATGCACCTGGGAAACAAGAACCCAGGGGAAGATTACACAATGGTGGGGGAGGTAGTAACAACAACAAAAAAGGAAAAGGACCTGGGGGTAATCATATCAGATGAACTTAAGGTTAGCAAGCAATGTGAGAAGGCAGTAGGGAGGGCTGGGGTATACTGGGATGCATAGGGAGAGGCATCACCAGCAGAAAACAGGAAGTTGTTATCCCTCTGTACAGACAGTTGGTGAGACCCCATCTGGAGTACTCGTCCAGTTCTGGAGACCCCATCTCCAAAGGACATAGACAGGATAGAGGCAGTCAGGAGGGCAACTAAAATGGTGCAGGGTCTGCAAGAGAAGCCGCTACGAGGAGAGACTAAAGGAGCTTAATATGTATACCCTTGAGGAAAGAAGGAGAGGGGACATGATAGAAACTTTTAAGTACCTCAGTGGAATCAACAAAGTCCAAGGCGGTAGCATCTTTCAGAAAAAGACATGCAAGAACAAGGGATACAATTTGAAAGATGGGAAGCGGTTCTGGGGCAATGGGAGAAGTATTTTTTCACAGAGAGGTAGTATATGCATGGAACAGCCTTCCTGAGGAGGTTGTGGGGTCTAAAACTGTGGGAGAATTCAAGAATGCATTGAACGGACATAAGGCAATTCTTGTGGGGGGTAGGGAGAAATAGGCTGTTGGTTAACTAGGATCTGCGGCCTATCCTGTAGGTAGGAAAATGGGCAGACTAGGTGGGCCAAGTGGTCCTTACCTGCCATCAAAGTCTATGTTTCTATGTTTCAGGTGAACATAAAGCAATGACATATTACATAACAGGTTACAGTGATTAGCAAAAGCGAAACAATGGAGGAGAGCCAGAGCAACACCTGGGTCACAATTACCCGAGTAGAGTATTTTAGGAGGAGAGTCAATAGAGAAGGATTA